>CAAKHD010014304.1:74211-91711 GCA_901007705.1 Fistularia tabacaria
GGGGGGGGTGGGGGGGTGGATGGGTATTTATAAAAAAAAACCCCCATACAAAAATATTTTTAGTGAATGTGTTGGGGGGGGGGGGGGGGGGGGGGGGGGGGGGGGAAATTCCAAGAGATGATTGTAAACTCTGGAGAGGACTGAAGGTGGAGATAAAGATGGATTTTAAGTACTTAGGGTCAACCGTCCAGACCAATGGACAGTTTGCAAAAGAGGTGAAGAAATTTGTTCAATTCTTGTCAAAATGTTCTTGTCGTGGCAACTTGACTTGATTTTCTTCACTTGAAGACATTTTACCCCTCATCTGAGAGGCTTCTTCAGTTCTGAAATTAGTTTAAGCAGGTTGGAACAGGTGGAGAAAAGTTTCAGGGGTGATGTGTCAGAGAGCATCAGTCAGAATGAAAGGAAAGGTGTACAAGACAGTGGCGAGACTAGAATTGAGGTATGGTTTAGAGACAGTGCCATAGAGAAAAACCCAGGGAGCTATACTGGAGATAGCAGAGATGAAGATGTAGAGGTTCTCAGTGGGTCTGACGAGGCAGAGTAGAATCAGGAATGAGTCCATCACAGGGACTGCCAATGTTAGGTGTTTTAAGATAAGGTCAGAGAGGTCAGGCTGGGATGGTTCAGTCTTGTACAGAGGAGGGATAGTGAATATAGTGGTAGAAGGATGATGGAGTTGGAACTGCTGGACGGGAGGTCTAAAGGAAAACCAAAGAGAAGATTTATGGATGAACAAAAGAGGTAGTTGGTGTTAGTTAAGAGAATGCAGAGAATAGGGTTAGATGGAGGAGGTTGATTCGCTCTGGTGAAACCCTGAAACCCAAAGCCAAAAGGAAAAGAAGAAGAAAATTTGACAGGATACAGGATTCGCCTGTTAGGTATCAGGCAGAAAATTCAGAAAACTTGTTTGTGCCTATGTTTTTCCATATTTGAAGTGAAAGGGGAAGTTGTGATGGTGTTAACCGTGCCTGCAAACATATATACACTCTATCTTTTTCTTATTCCTTTGGGCTTTTCCCTTCAGAGGTTGCCACAGTGAATTGAACTCCTCTATCTAACCCCGTTCTCTGTGTCTTCCTATATTGCATCTGTTAATTATGATTTGTCTTTTTAAATACATCTCTCAGAATTGCCTGTTACTTTACTTCAATTGTTATTTTCCAATGTTGCGATTTAATTTGGACGGACAGACAGACAGACAGACAGACAGATAGATAGATAGATAGATAGATAGATAGATAGATAGATAGATAGATAGATAGATAGATAGATAGATAGATAGATAGATAGATAGATAGATAGATAGATAGATAGATAGATAGATAGATAGATAGATAGATAGATAGATAGACTAAAATGCGTGGATTATCCATAGTCAAAGTTCTTTTACTTTGCTGGTAGCAGAGTACTTGTGATCAGAACTCCAATTATGCCTCTTTTGATACTTTCTTATTCAGTATTTGGACTATTATTGCTGATCAGGAAACTATGAAGCCATAACCAAAGAGTTGTCACATAAAATATTTTCCTTGGCTATTATTTGTTAATCCGTTTTTTTTTAAACTTATGCTCATCAACCTTCTTCATCTTCACCCGACTTCATGCTCTTCCTCGGCTGTTTCACCCCTCCCTCTCCTCTTATCTCTCCAGGTGTTCTTCATCACACTGTTTTCATCTCTTCCCTTCTAGTATACTTATCATCTCACCTCTTTCTTTCCTGTCTCTGCTGCTCCACAGCGGGTTTGCTTCGGCCCACCCATCAAGCACACACAGAGTTACGCACACTGCTACCTGAGAAAGCTCCCTCTGGTACGACCACAGGCTTGCTGAGCCTTTCCCACCAATGCAATTTGCACTGCCCTCACCACCAGGCTCGGCATGCTGCTCAGAGGAAGCGCAGCGCGCGGTAGTCAAAGTTCTTTAGAGATTAATGTGTAGCATGCTGGGCTTTTGTTTACTTGCTGAATATAAGAAATCATCATTCTGTATTTGTGACCTTCAAATGCTAATTTCTGCATTCTGTGTTTCCTTTTGAGTACAACCAGTGCAAAGGTTTGCATAATCCAAGCTCAGTAACTATCAAATATTCATTATTGCTCTTTAGAAGAAGAAACACTTTGGCCCGGCGTGTTGGCAGCAAACTATATTTTATCTTATTTGAACATTTTAGGTCAAAATCACTGCTTTGGCCTTGACAGTTACTTTACAATGGAAGAAAAATATCATTTAAGAGGTGAAAGATAGATCATGATTATTTAATTTTTTACATTCTTATACGTTATATCAGTGTCTGTGCTTTTCTTGCACTGTTAGATTAACTTTAAATTTTACAAAGCTTTGCTTGGCCAGGTGAGGGCTAAAATTCTGAAACACATTTTTTATGTCATTTACCTTTTGCCTTTTGGGAGATTTTAAACCAGAATGTACTCCACCTCAAGACTGATGCAGGCTGAAATCATCTCCAGCCCCCTTCTGTAACCCTGTGGACAGGATAAGGGGTATTGAAAGTAGATGGATGGATGATCCGGACTATCCTTTAAGGTCGCACCAAATTCACCTATTACCTCTGCTGTCATGGATCAAAACAGATTTGAAAGTCCAGAAATTCCAGACCAAACAAACTAAGTGTGAAAATCATGTGATACTTACCTAAGGGGTCGGGCTACATTTAAGGACAAAATACCACTTTGAAGAAAGATGGCTTGAACTACCGAAACGTAGCTGTTCGGGGAGGGGGTATACTTAAGTAAGCATAACAAACAAAAGAAAATGGTGCGTATGTAAGGGGTTATTAGGACATAATGCTGAACAGTCCGCATTCAGCACTCAAGTGATTATTTCTGACCATGTGTGCATTTGACAGACACAACAATAGGCAGTTTATGTGTTGATAACGCGTGAACACCATGTTATAATTTGATTTTGCTTTTAGTTTTCATCCAAATGGACAGTTTATCAGGGCTTGTTTTGGAAATGCAAGGTAACTGAGAAATATATATAAATATCGAAAACGTCTGACAACCAATATTACATTTTTCTTTGTCACTGAAGTAGCATTAGGACTATTAAATTTGGTGGATTTAATCTATTAATTTCAAGTGAGCTGCCATATCCCAGGATGCTGTTTATGTCAAGTGATGTAGCCTGTGGCCCAGATAACAGGTCCCAATCAGGATCCACAACTACACATTAGTGCGTATATATGTGAATGTGTGTGTGTCCGTGTGTATATACAGAGATGTGTGACTGTCAAGCTTCAAAACATTCATTTTTCTGTCAGCAACCCCGACACCCCGGTGAGTTCACACACATCACCTCCCATGGCGTGCACCAGCCGACTGGCTGGTTGTCAGAGGTAATGCTCATATGCTGTTGGTGGATTTTTCACTCTTTTTCATCTCTCAGATCACAGATGTCTTCTCAGGATGCACCTGTGCAGTAGTTATTTTTATAAGGCCCATTTTTTACGGTCAGAGTATTAGGATTTGTGCTCAGATATAATTAACGATTCTTAAGGGGACAGTTAGGGATGTTTTAAGATGTTTTTACAGTTCAAAAGAGAGGACAGAACAAGAAACAGCCTCCCTTTAGCCATAATTGTCTCTTTTGTAAAGAGCTTTTAATCATAGCTAGAATATTACACACAGGTTCCAGGGAAAAAAAAGCAGATGTATTTCTAGCATATTCATTTGTATGAGGGCTATTTCACAGAAGTTAGTCCAATAGTTGATGGGTGACACTCAGACCATGTGCACCAGGGAATCTGAATGTGTAGCTGCCATCAAAAACATTAAATAAATCACAAATTCTGTTTTAGAAATCCCTGACATTTTTTTGGAAATTTCTTTTTAATTTATCTGGGAACCTTTTTTAAAAATCAAATTACAAAGTATATATCTGAAAGGAAGATGTAATATTTACCTCTAGAGAATTATTCTTTTAAATTTTCAGTCTTGCTTAGCTTTAAAGTAAACATGTTCTCCTTTTGCGCTTGACTACACTAGCGTCTCCTTTCTTTACACACTGAACTCTTCAGGATGCAGGATACATATCAGTGCTTCCCTGGCAGAGACACACACATACACACATAAACAAGAACCCACATCGCACACCCTACTTAATCTAAAGTCAGATTACATCTTTTTATGTCAACAGACACATCAATGTAACTGGTATGTCTACCCAGTATCTCTTTTCAGATGAATAGAATACTGCATGATGATAGAAAATTATGTCATACATTGCCTATTTATTCAATTTACTTTATACACATTTATATGTGGTCTGTTTCTGCAATAGCACATGTTGAAATGAACATAATTTCATTTAACATTTTAATAGGGTTCTAAATTAGAGCAAATGTAGCTATAACAAAATAATTCAGATGCAGGACCTTTTTCCACAACAGTAAACACACACACAGAGGCTGTTGTTGAACTTCCAGTGAAAGGCGAAAAAGCAAGACCCGTGCTCTTGTCATTTTCCCAGAGTGTTTTGAGTCGACACACCTCCGGCACTTACCCAGAGTGGACACACTCTAAACTTGCCAAAAATGTGTGGAAGTAGGGCACAGCATGAGCCCGCCGCCCTGCTGGCAGCTCACAGTGCCTGGAGATACACAAACATTTGGGAGAGGCAGAATGCTGAAGTCAGCATACTAAAATATCAACAGTGACATTTCTAACACGCTGCTCATGGGCCGCAGCATTAATCAAGGGGACACTCTGACCTGTGTATTTTGTGTGTGTGTGTGTGTGTGTGTGTGTATGTGTGTGGTCTATGAGAGATAGCTCTGAGCTCAGTACCAGGACAAGCTGGAAATCCCAGATGGTGCTCGCTCAGGCAACACAGGCCGGATTATAACTCTGAACATCAAATTGTCTTATGTAACACATGGTGGTGCAGACGACAGCCACCAGCAGCTGTTATGCAATCCTCGGAACTGGCATGAGAGTGCACACACAGGGAACACAGAGAGGGGTGGAGGGACTCACACACACACACACACACACACACAAACAATTTAAAACAGACAAGGAGCTGTCAGATTTCAAAATCCATTCAAGAACTTTGTTGTAGCTCAGCCCATTGTTACGGGCAACATGGAATTTTACAGCTAAAATACAAGTGTTAGTGAATCACTTAGCTGCTATTTATCCATGCTATACAACTGATACAGTAATGTCTGCATTTGCAGGGTCACGTCAAGCACCGGGTGAGTTTGTTATATTTTCAAACTGTTGTTGTTATTTGTTTTGCATACTTTTCCCAGAGAGCGTGATTGCTTTCTTGCTGGTGTTCAAGGCTCCCCAATAACCTCGGCTTGAAGACTGCTTTGTAATCCGTTGCAGCTGCAAGAGGCAATGTTTCAACACACTCCTAATAACTATTTATTTGCCGAGACCGGCTTTTGCGCCACGGTTTTGTTCCTGTCCTATTGCTTAAAGGTAGTATTATGACACTGCATTCAATAAACCTTTTACAGATATCAGCTTTTGTTGTAATGTTAGTAGTAATAAGCAGTTGTTTGTATTTACAAATTTCTAGGCATAGCAGTAAAAAACATTAATCATGTATCAGTGTACCTCCACTATTGCTACCAAGTAAAATAACTTTAAATATGAAAACAAATCTTGAGCTTCTGTCTCTCATCTTTCTTGGAGACTAAGACAATGCTGTTGATTTCCCCGTTCATTCAGTCCTGCTTGCATCCCGCATGCATCCACAACAACCAGCAGATTTTCATCCTGTTCTGATTTTCATTTTTCACTCAGATGATTCAAGGAGGCCAAAAACTGCTCTACCACAAAATTGCAGTTTTTGTGCTTTGATTTAAAGCAGTCTTTTTTTAAAAGGCACTTTTTCTCCTCACTTATAAATATTACGAAAGCCCCGATTATCCAAAGCTAAGGATTAATGACTGGCTGGTTGGGCCACGGCTGTGGCTCCGCCCACCTCTATGGCGCTCCTTGACCCCTTGAACTATAGCCTCTAGTTTTTTGTGAGGGTTTTTTGAATGCCATGTAAAGGACAAACAAACTTTTTTCTTACTTATTTATCAAATTCATGAAAATATTTAATATTACAAATGTTTATCATTCTACTTAATTACAACTTTTTGCTAATTTTAGGCAATTTTTTAACCCTTTTTTAAACTAAGTTGGTTTGTATAAAAAGATTTGATGAAATGAAAAAAGGCATCAGCTGCGGAAAAAAAACTTTGAAAAGGATATAAAAAGAAAACCAAAAGCCCAAAGTTCATACTAAATATTCGGAATGTGGCGCACACAGTTTAATGGCACCCTGCACAGTGGTAATGTATATAAAACCTATTGAGGCACAGCCTCTCTCATATTTTTGCTCCATAGTTGCCAAAGTGACTATTGGACTCATTTCTCACCAATTCTGCATATGAGAGAAAAAAAAAGCAGCACACTGATTTCTTCACTTCGCACTGATTTCTTCACTTTTCCCTGTGAATGTCTTCGAGAGAGAGTATATTTTCAACATAAATCGACAGAAATGCAACAATAATGCTGCTATGAAAATCTGAGTTATTGAGCATTTTCATGATCAAAACTATGTACTCCAATCTATTTTACCATCTCATCGAATCGCGTAGAAACCTAAATGGAAAAAGGTAATGACCATTTTTTAATTTAATCAATGGGCCCACAGTGACATATCAAAACGACAGTCAAAAGTCCTCACGAGCAGCAGGGGCCTGTTTAGTGAGCAAAAAAAGTTACAACTTTCGGTACGAACAACAAATAACATCCTCTCAAACAACTATATCTAAATTGAGCAAGAATACACGTTATCTTGATTGAGAGCGTCCGATGTTATTTTTCTTTATATAAGTTAAATATACAATAATTCTTTCATTTCCATTTGCTTTGCTTCCCCCAACAGGTTGTGGTACTTCCCCGGGGAGCTCCTCCTCTCCCGATTTGAAAACATATGCTTTGAGCCAAGTCTGGTCCTTATCTGTGCACTGCAGTAAAGTTATTTCTAACCCCTGTCAAGTCACTTTCTCTCACATGTCAATGCACTTTTTTCATTTATGAGCTGATAAATTTTTATTTTTTTTACAACTGTTTCATTACTCAAACATCCTATTTAGCAAACAGCAGTATTGATGGGTTGCTGACAAACACTGTGTTTGTTGGGAGTAAACGGAGAATTGTTCATATATAGAAGCATATTATTCTAGAACTTCAAAACCCTTTGGTGTCTGGCTCCCGAGCAGAAACTCCTGTTGTTCTCTGTGTTCGAGTAACAGTCAACACAGCGTGAATATCTTCATATTTTTCTCTTTGATTGTTCTTGTGCAAAGCAATAAGAATGAAAATAATAATACAAAAAAAAAAAAACCTGCATGCAGGACGCATTCGACATGAGCTGATAGTTAGATCTGTTTGAGATTTTCATGAAAAATCTTTGTTTACCACATTTGCAAGGTAATGCGCAATTAACATATGAACAAACAAATGAACAGCAAAATAACAAACAAATGAACAAAGTCTGTGAAAGGCAACTTCAAGGATCCAAAAACAAAGAAATTGATTGTGTATGTTTAAGAAAGACTGAACTGAAGTAAAGTCAAGGCTTTGAGGCCTAACAGAAGCATCTGAATCCCAGAACCAGGGTGAAAGACTGGTGAACAAACGAAGGGGAGGATTCATCAGAAGGTAAGCTAGGTAAAGCACTTGGTAGTTTTGCAATGTGCTGCTGTTACAACTGCAGGGGGGAAAGGCTTTGTGCCAAAAAATACATAAAAAATGAAACCATAAAATAACAAAAGCTGTCCCATAGCCATTTTCCAAAATAAAACACATCAGGGGACTTTGAGTCTGAACTCTGAGTCAACCTTGTATTACCTTGGTCTGCGGGTTAAAGCAACATAGAATTTGAAATAACTAAAGTTAAATCACAGAATAATACACCAATTAACCGAAATATATCTATGATAAATAGCAACCTCATATGAGGGGGAAATTATCGACTAATTCAGGCTGTAAATATCCATCATTTAAAGTTCTTCACAAGGAGTGTATGTGTGAGAACACTTTAAAAAAATAATAAAAGACAAAAGCGAGTCTGACTTCTGTTTGAGTGTCTCTGCCTTACATGTCTGACTCTAACTAGCTAAGGTATCATTTTTGCAGTCAACTTCAATCACCGTGCTCATCTCTTTGTGACGAGCGGTGATTCAGTCTCCTTTCTCTACCCTTTTAACAATCCTTCACCCTTTTTCCAAATGAGGTTGAGCTTTTATTCCTTTTCATATTTCATCTTCAGAAACATCTCCATCTGTCAGGTCCGTCTCGGTCTCCACTATCTTTCTTTGAAAGTGGCAATCTCTGCTCATCCGTTCCCTCTGTCTCTGCCAAGCAGCCGTTGCTTCTGCCTATTGAATTCTTAAATCCAGAAAAGAAACCAACCCAAAATTTAACCAAAGTGAAAATAATTATCCAAATTTGAAAGGTACAAACCCGATATAAATATGTATAATATATATATGTACACACACACATATAATACATATAAGGACTAACTCTTACTTATATTACTTATCTCTATCTGCGACTTTATCAGTTCCAGTGTTAACTAGTGATTGTTTGATTACATAGACATACATATATATACATATGTATGTATCTATATATAGTCTTACAATTGCTATTTATCGTCGTAACTTGTAAAGTAGGATTTTTAAATTGTCCACTATAGACTACAAATGTTGAGGTTAAATTAAATGTAATTGAATTAAATGAAATGCGCAGGGGTTTAAGGTGGCTTTTCATTGACCCCATCAAAAGGGGCAAATCTGTCGAGATAATGACTTTTAGTCAGCCTTTTCCTATTCCAGATAACCATATATGATCTTCTATTTTTTTTACTTAGTATATTTAATTCTAGCACTGCTTTTTAAAACCACTAAAGTTTGAAAGATTATATCCCTCAAAAGTACATTTTAGTCGCTGCCCATCCCAGTTCCGGTCAGACGGCTTTTAGGCTTTAGATAACAGCTGGAGACATTATGTTTACGCTGTACCTGGATTGGAATTAACTAAAATAGTCGTACATTATGTGTACTACATGCTCTGACTTCAACGGTTCGAAATAATGGGTATAAGAGGAAGCCAACAACCATGTAGTGCATATTTAACAGGCTGTTTCAGAAAAGCTACCTGTGCTTAATGGGGCAGGATAATAGAATTAGACAATTACTAGTGATTGTGAAGCAGGAGACAACCATTTCTTCGGTAATTGTCCGACACAATGTTAGCGTGTGAACAGCAGATGGAACATTGAGAAAAACACTTGCACGGCTCCCTACATTTTAGCAGCAGTACTGAATGAATGTTTTTTTTTACCATACCCTCTTGATTTAACTGTGAGGGGAATTTATTGCTCCTCAAGGAATGTATTGACAGACATTGCTTATTGTGCGCAAACAACTTAAGATGAACACAAACAATGTTGTAGGAAATGTAATACTTCTCTGTAGTTGGTTTTGCAAGCTGGGCATGTAATCGCTCTCTGATATTAAATGTGTTCATTCTTTTTTGTGTATTAAAAGCACAGAAAATACATGCTGAGCTAAAATTTCTCCCAAAGTTTTTTTTTATTTTTTTTTTTTATCAAAGAAAACAAAATTTAAATGCAAAATCATTATCTTTGCCCAGTGCAACTGATCACTTTGATAAAATAGAGATGTTATTATTGTTTGTTATATTAAAACATCAGAAAAAATTACCAGAACCTTGAATGCATCAAAGTGAATGGAAAAATCTACATAAAACTCATCAGTTTTGACTTAGAATATTCATAAAATACAGCATCAAGTAACTCACTGTCACAAAAACACACACATTCATTGGAAAAAAAACAATCCAAGATCTTCTGGGATATTCCTTATTCTAGGGCAATGACAGCACTCTGCGTTTACGGTCTAAAAAAACTAATGAAAAAGCAAAATACGCATAGATGGCTCAGCCAACATAGAAAAAATCTTTGAAAATTGTGAATTTTGGCTGCATTGTAAGGTTCGTCTTTTTTCGGGACGTGATTCGGGAATCCTGGGTTAGGACTACAGATCTATTTTTGACATTAGTGATAGAATGCTAATCGGAGAGTTCCCACTCGAGATGGGAGCTGTCATAGACTGAGGCAACTTCCAAATTCACAAAAAGCCAAGGATATCAACTGTGGTTTAAAATGTTCTCTCTCAGAGCTATTATGTAATTGCCTATACCTCCATTTTTTTTTTTCCTTTAACAAGTTCCTCACACTTTTGATTTAGGAATTGAGCATCTTCAAACAAATGAAAAAGAATTTAAAGGTGCCTGCTCCAGACTTCGCCTAGTTGGAGTCATTTGGTTTAAAGTCCAATTGATGAACGCTGTTTATGTCTTACAGTGTTATACTGGAGTTTGCACCTGTGGATAAGTGACTTCTAATGTTTAGTACAAAGTTGTTTTTTAGTTTTGTTTTCTAAATGCGTTATTCATTTATTTTTGTTATTTACTTATTCATTTATTTCAGATGTACAACTTCACATACAGGTGGCGCAGTCGTTTGCACTTCTGCCTCACAGCAACAGGGTCCCTGGCTCGATTTCCGTGAGGGTGCTTTTTCTGTGCAGAGTTTGTACGTTCTCCAACATGTCTGCTTCAGGTTTCCTCCCGGTCCAAAAAAATGAAGCTGGGCAATTGGAGACCTGAGATGGCCAAGAGGTATGAATGAGAGGGTGGTTTAGCGGTATAGATAATGAATGGATGCACTTCAGTGACGTAAATTGGCCAGTAACACAATTTCGTCCGGGATCAATAAAGTATTTCTCATTCTGATTATGCAGTACTTATTACCATGTAATGTTATTTTTCCTTTTTTGTGTATTTTTTTTTCCAGAATATTAATATATCTTCAATGAACAAAGTTGGAAAAGCCAAAAATCCATGGACATTTTTCTGTCGTCTATGTTTATGTTGTTGTTGCTTTCTTTTTTTTAAATTATCCGATCATGAACTTGGCTGTTTGTGAAGTCTAGCACCAAAATGCCAAATTAGGTAATTGCGGTAAATGTTCCTTTTTTTTATGTTATTATGGTGGGATGTAACTGAACCGTACTTGGTATATTCTTTTAGACAGTGAACCCTTTACCCCTTGATGAGAGATAATCATCGCATCCTCATTTTAATTATATAGAAAGCCATTTCCTCTCGGGTGACTTGGAGTACATTTTTGCTTTCCGTGAAAAAGGTTATTGTTTTGTGGGTTTGTTTCCAATCAGCAGCCTGTTTTGCTTGATCACCTGTTTTTCACTTAATGAAATTAAAGTTGTGATCTGCCTCCTGAAACTATTCACCCCTTCAACACTTCACATAAAATGATTAACACGAGACATCAAGGTATTTCCATTCAAAGTCTTTTTTGGTAACAAGTGGGAACAAGCATTTTCCAGCAAAAACTCAGGGGCAAGATCCTGTGACTGAAAAAACCTTTAATTAACTAAGAAAAACCAGAATCATGTTCCACTTTTGTGGCTGTCTGAGCTTCTTCCAGAGCTGAAAAACAAATCTTCATGCACTGCAATGTCAATGAAAGACTACTATGTTCTTATTAACATCTCTTTGCACTCTGACAAGGATTTATTGTAGAGGATGCACCTGTTTGCACGTGTGTGTGTGTGTGTGTGTGTGTGTGTGTGTGTGTGTGTGTGTGTGTGTGTGTGTGTGTGTGTGTGTGTGTGTGTGTGTGTGTGAGAGGGAGAGAGACACACACACAAACTGTTTCTATTGTAGCTTTGCTCCAATGGTTTCAGGACCTGGTGGGCCTAATAAGGTAGGGTCATTGCTAACATCAATAATGGCATGCAGGTGATTCTGCTTTATTAGGAAACAGGACAACACCTTAAAAAACATCGGCTAGACCTGATGAACAACAACAGAGTTCTATTTTGGGTGGTTTATCTCACGAGATATGGCTAAAGCAGCACTAAGATTCCAAGTTGCAGAGCAAAATCCATGCGAGTTCAAACTGAAGGTCCTTCACCTCAGTAAATGCTGAGATTAGAATAATCAATGAAAACGCTTGCTGGTTTTAAAGTGCACATGAATCACTGTAATTATTTTCATACATACACGCACGCACGCAGGCAGAACATACACATAAACAAACCATATTGAACAGGTGAATAAGCCTTCTTAAACATGTTTTGCAATCCCGCTACTAAGTATCCCTCTATCAGGAAACAGCACTCGAGTTGTCATAGAGAGAGCAGCTTCAAACCAGTCTAAAAACGTATCACTTGTTTGCTTCCATTGTCTTCTAACAAGTGTCTCATCAACTCTCATTACAAAAACAGGTAAAACAGGACGAAAAACTTTTCTGCTGCAGTTACACATTACCTCTTAATGCTATAAACCAAAAGATTGTACTCCTTTTTTGAAGTGATGTGCATCAGAGTGCCTTAGCTGCAGCACAGTATTTTAGTTTTCAGCTGAAAAAGGGACTTTATAATGAGGAACCATCACAAATAGTATGGGATTGAAGGCAAAAGTCATTTTCACTGTCTGTCTATATTAAATATCTAAACATATGCCTGCACTGTGAGGAAGAGTCATATTCGGGGCCTAGTAAGTACCCCAAAAATTACACCTAATACTGTTGACTCATATTTATTTATTATCGTGTTACTTATTATGCATGCTGGCAGGTGCTAGTCTGTCTTTCTGTGTTTGTTTGTGTGTGGGGGGGGGGGGGCATCTCCAGCCAATGCAGGTCCATGTGTGTATAATACTGCATGTAATTCCCAGATATTGTTAAAGGGCAGACCATAACATCCTTCGTGTATACATTTGTTAAGGCCCAATACTTGCATCAATAAAAGCAAAACTCATAAAAATTCAACAGACACAGCGTAAAAGTCAGGCGTGCATGTTGCATGTGAATTAACTTTATCTACAACTTCAGGTAGTTTAAGAAAAAAAGAAAGTAATATAGCCTGTGTAGCATGAGAATCAGGCTGTTACCTTCTGTAAATGACATCCCATCATGACTTCAACATGGTCTGATGGAGCCCAAATTGAGAAGTTGTTGATTGGTTATGCAGGCAGGTGAGAAGTTGAGGTTGTATTTGATTTAACTCTGCTTTGGCTGATTTCAGAATGTATAACAGCAGTCTGGACGGGACACAACTCTGACTGCCTGGGGAGCATCTGTGCTCCTGCCACCCCTTCACTCTGTCAGCCAATTTTTTATTTATTTTTTTATTTTTTTATTTTTTTTTTAACTTATTTACTTATTTATTTTTTTATTTATTTTTTGTGTGTGCTATCCATATGTAAATGTGTATGATGTGTATATTGTGTATATTATGTGTGTGTGTGTATATATATATATATATATATATATATATATATATATATATATATACACATATATATATATATATTATATACACATACATACATACATATATATACATACATATATACACATACATATATACACACACACACACACACACACACACACACATATATATATATATATATATATATATATACACATATATATATACATTTATATATATACAGTTTTCTTTTTCTTTTCCCTCTATTGTTGCTACTGCAACATCCGAATTTCCCCTATGGGGATCAATAAAGTATTATCCTATCTTATCTTATCTTATCTTATCTTATCTTATCTTATTTGTAGGAACTGAAAAAAGGGTTGTAACACTTCACTTGACAATAGTGATGGATATGAAATACTAATTTTATATAAGTCAGGGGGGGAAAAGATAAAAATTCACATATAAAGACACAATATGATAAATCAAGAAATCATAAATGTGTACATTTGTTTGGTTATTCAAACCTTTACCTTCATAATACTAAACTGACATGGTTACAAAGGTGCTATTTCTGTCATAGTGTTAGAGTCCACAAAGGTTACAGAAAGATACAATACAACACATCAGCATAACCCTGTACTAAATAGCAGAGTACAAGGTAATGTGATGGATAAGTAATGCACACACATGATCCGACTCTGAAATGTAAAGAGTACTGTTTATATTTTTCTTTAGAATAAATGTTGCTCGTGATGGATTTTATAAATCAATCAAGAAAACGTTTAAACTGAATATAAGATAACTATAATAATTTAATGGCAAGTAATTTGTGAAAATGACATGTCACAACAGACACCCTATAAATTAGCCCCTGAGTTTGAATCCAAAATCCAAACAGACCATAATCCCAATGAAACACAAAACATCCTTTTGAGCACAAATTCTGTTTTTGTGACCGACGACGTCTTAACTATAAATCCACAGGAACTGTACATCATTGACAGCATTATACTACAAACTATAAAAATTAATAATGTAAGATCTTTATATTAACTAAAGAATTATAATAAATTTCAATACCATTCTTCCTATAGACCTTTTCTTTCCTTGATTGTAAACTGCCCATAAAATCTCAACTCCCAATTTGGTCATTCGATTGGCTTTTTGTTTGTCTATCATTGCTAAAGAAATTATATTCATAAAAAAATGCCCTGTGTATATTTTTAATCTTTGTTGTTTTGGCCTTTTCCTTTTCAGCGGCGTCGTCGCCTCCAAAATGAAGTTACTCAAGTGAATTCCAGGTATTTTGACAATTATGAAAAAATAAATTGTGATTCTGCCGGCTGTGTTGGATCAGGATTGCATCACAGCACGACTTGGTGAGGCTCAGGGTAAAATTGGTAGTGTCTCTTTTCCATCTTTTCCAATGCCTCAAGGGACCAATGAGAGATAAGGTGCTTGGCGATGCATCGGCTTCACGAGCTGCTCAAATTAAACAAATCTTCAATGATCAATCCAGCCCACCAGGTCTACAAAACATCTTGGACAAATGAAGGGAATAAAACCAATCATCACATAAAATGGGCCAATTCATTTGACTAACATGATGTCATTGCCTCTCAGTGGGGGGTGCTCAGCAATCCATTGATCACAGTCAGTTTGCTGCACCTCCGCTGGCTGAGGAGTCGACGATTCTGCTGAACTTTTACTCGAACATCGAAAACCTCCTGGATTGCTTTCTTGAAGCAGTGGAAGTTGTAGTCGATCAATCCTGCAAAATATAGAAACATTACAATTACAGGTTAGATAGAGATGACTTTATTAATCCCCAGAGGGGAATTTAAAGACAGGTTATTGGTTTAAGGAAATACAGCTGGCAGTTCTACATGGATAAAAAGAAATGTATTTATTTTTTTTAATTAAATTAATTTATTTATTTCCTTCATTTCTAGGATAACATAAGCATGATTATTAGGGATTTCCCTTCTAAAGTTTGCTTGCCGCTACCATGCTGCCTATAAAGCTGTCATCGTCAAGTGCCTAAATATGCTCAGCATTATAACAAACTGGCAACTGCTGTCATTTTGTCAGGCCAGCTAGTCATTCAATATTCAAAGCAGGGAACGCCTGGTTTATTGATTACAAGGGGCGCTCCGCTGTTAGATGCTTAATAACTTAAGTTTCTCATCATAAGAAAAACTGCAGTGGTGCTTTCAAGTCGACTCTGGAGAAAATGCTGAGACAATGGCTGGGTTAAAGTTACCAGTGAAAATGTGGCATGCAATTCGGGTCATGCAAGTGAGAGTCAGATGGATACGCAGAATTCAGCTTGAAGTGTGCTAAAATCTCTGGTTGCTACATCATACTTTGATGCAAATGTTTTTCCAGACATGGAATTATGAGGTAAGTAAGGAAGATTTTATTATCTAGAGAGAGAGAAACTCTCGACCCCCAGCCACTGTTAATACCTCTCACCGATAATAGTCCACGTAAAAATGTTTCACAAATGACTCACAGAGGAATTACTGGAGGACATTTTTCAATCTTCATAATAAAAAAGAACTGTCTTTCTCTGAGGGACCTGTTTTATTTTACAAAAGACGATCAATCCATCTTTGTCCAAGCATACTTACGATGCTTGTCTCTTTTTCAAAACAATATAGACCTTTAGAGGGTCACCTTTTGTTCAGCATTGACCCGACATCCTCAGATTCCCTAAAATGTTTTAGTGAGATCAATTAAAGCACCATCATTCTAAATTCGCAGAGATCATTTGCACTAAATTGGATATAGTTAGGAAGAACTTGCTATTTCAGTTTGATGAGATGCCTTTAACACAACAAATCAGCCTCATTGATAATTTCCTAAAATACAGCTATAGATAGTACAAAAATGAAGTTTGTTCATTTGGAAATAGAAACTGGCAGTTAAACTGTTGCCCTATACATTTAATTGTTTTAAGCTCGCTTTTAAGAAGAGGCACAGTTTCATAGCTTTTCTGAAATATGAAATAATGTTTTTCGTTGCAGATTTGCAGAGAACAGAAAGGTAGAACTATTGACCTTGGTGGAGCTCAGTACTCTCCCCCTTTTATCTTTGTGATATTAAAGCCTTTGCAGAAACATTTAACCTTAGATGTGAAGCTCAACACTTGATCATCTCCATGGGGACTACTTAAGGAGTGAAAAAAGACTTCCTCCATCAGTCACTTAGCATTATTCTCGACATGTTACCAGGCAACATGAAGCAGATAGACTACAGAGACTCAAAAGAATAGGGAACTAAACTGTGCTAAACTTCTTATAAAGGAAGTTCAACTGTATTTTTAATACACACAGAACAGTAAGATAAAACTCATATTTAGTGGTATATGGGGACCATGGAGTCAATAGTTAATTGCAATCACATTTCTTAACTGTCTTTCACTGCATGTAATGCAAATATAGATATACAACCAATTATTATAGTCAGCATAACAAAAGTCATCCAGTAGTTTCAAATGGCTTACATGCCTCATATTTCATAATACTAATTTTGAATTTTCTCATCTGGATAATTAAGCTAAAGTAGATTTGTTCTTGGGGCTGACCAAAAGAAATAATGACATAAATACTGTATCAATATTTTGTGGTGTGTCCATTTTCTAAAGCTACAAACTATGGCACTTTGAAAGGTCATTTATGTAAAGAATCAGTCTCTTACAGGTATATTTATGAAAGCTACATGCAGAAATACATTTCAGAGGTAATATATGCTATCTCACATTGTGGTATTATGTCTAAATGTTACGATTTCACATCAGCTAGGACATATGAGAAGTACCAAAGTGACACGATATTGAACTCCATGCTTCCAGCCCAGTGTGCTAAAATGATAGATAGAAACCAAAATAACCGCAGGGACTGCAGTACACAGTGAAAGAACTGAGTGCACTACTGTGAATACCCTCTATGGCACAATATAGCATTTTAAAATACCAATGTCTGCCTACTAAAATAACTGAAGAGATCTGATTGATGATTGTCAAGTGTTTGACAACTTTGTGAAAGCACCACGAGTGCCATCCTCCCTGAGGGATGAATCATTAAGATGTTTTGTTCTGGTTTGAATAAGACATATCAGTCATCTGTC
>CAAKHD010014304.1:92923-127827 GCA_901007705.1 Fistularia tabacaria
AGTGCACAACAGACACAGACACACACACTCATAAGCAAGGACTGAGGCTACAGACACACTCACACACACACACATATGAACACACATGCAGGCAAACACACAGATATGCATGCACGCACACACACGCACATACACACAAGTGCACAACAGACACACACACACACACACACACACAAACACATACATACATACATACATACATATATATATACATATATACATATATACATACATATGAATACCTCACACTATATGAATATAACCAGGTTAAATAAAACATCACACTATGTAAATATATATATATATGAAGACCAAAGCAATTAAATATGCATCGAGGTTTTCTTTTCCTTAAAAGAACTGAGATACATTTGCTATCTTTTAAGGACCTGAAACACTGTGCAACAGAATAAAGTGAAAAAAAACGGTTTCCCAAGCCTATTTAATACCTTAATTCATGTAAAATGGCTTTTTGAATAAACAAACATCTATATAAAGCTGTCATTCTGTACTTACACACATGAGAATTTAGAAGACAAAATTACCTCCCTATCGTCATTAAGAGATGAAAGTAAACCATAATTATGACAGCGATTTTTTTTTTTTTTTTTACATGCCGATGAGCAGTACTGAGCGTTCCCCTCCTCTCATGACGGTTATTAAGGATTCAAAAGCAAATTAAGTTTTAAAACCATCCATCTGTGATGTGGTGTAGAAACAAACAAAAAGCAATATGAGACCCTCTTATCGTAACTTTTTAACTATCGTTGTCTCTTTGAAAGCCAGCAGGAGACTGACCGAGCAGCATAAAGAGAATATCACCTTTGTCGGGAAGACAATGAATCACCGATATTCCATATTTCATTCCTATACACTTTTTTTAATGCTGTCCCTGTGATCACCCTCCAGCTATCTCCTAGATTAATCCTGTATTTAAAATTTCCAAACTGAAAAGCTTTAAGGAAAATTCTTATTTCAAATTTTTCAGTGATGGGAATCTGACTTTTACTGATGTGCTGTGAAGAGAATTAGAATGCCACATTTCCAGCTCTTTCAAACTCCATCTTTTACATCATTCGGTGAATAACTGTTTCCCTACATTGTGTGAAATTTCAATTAAATGCAGCCTCAGGGGGGCACAAGCCAGTGTCTTATGGAACAGAGGGCTGCGGCAGGAAGAAAATCCGACGCTAAACATGAGCCAAAACCAGACATCTGAATCGAACCTACAAATTTCATACCAGATCTGTCAAGGCCCAGGTTAACAACGACCGCCATTGGAGATGATGACCTACAGGGTACCCGTGAAAAATGGGCACTGTGGGTTGAAGAAGGAGAGAGGAAGGCATGTTCAGTAGTAGAGAGAGAAGTGGAAGGGCAACAGTCTAGGACTGAGAGTGGGGACTTTGACTATTGGGATGATGACAAAGCTGACATGATGCAGAGGAGGAAGGTGTATATACTGTGTGTCCAGGAGACCAGGTGGAAAATTAGCAAGGCTCGAACCTTTGGTGCAGGTTTTAAGGTGTACGGTCATAGTACTGATAGGAAGAGAAATAGATTGAGCTGCATTGTGCTTTTGTAGACCCAGAAAACGCCCATGGGAGGGTGCCGCAAGAAGTCCCTGGTTAGAATCCGACAGGGGGTCTTTCTGTGCAGAGTTTGCATAATCTCCCCCCAGACTTTGTTCGTTTCCTCCAGGTGCGCAGACATGTGAGTTTGGAACATAATTGTTGTTTGTCTCTGTAAGTGGCCCTGTGATCGAATGGTGACTAATCCAAGGTGAACACAGTCTCTCAGCCAAAGACAGCTGGGATAGAGAAGAAAATCTAAACACGTAAAATACAAACAATTCTTGTTGAGATACAGTGTTTGCAATTTTCTAGAATGATTTTCCAAAGTCTGATGTGTCAATTTAGATTTTGCACTGTTCTGACTTTACCTCTTCCTACAAATATACAGTCGAACCTTGGCTTACAAATTTAATTTGTTGTTTGACTCTGTTTGCCAACCAAATCATTTTTTCCCATTGAAGTCAATATAAATCCAACTGATCCTTTCTGCAGCCCCCAAAAAACATATTGTACTATGTAGAATTTTTTTTATGGGTTAATTTATGCCAAAGAAAAAACAGAAAGGAATTAAAGATAACCTTAATTATAACTGTCTTTCTGATGTTCTTTCTTTCTCTTCTTGCTTTTCTAGCCAGCACTTCTCACATGAGACCCTCACTAACGCTAACTGCAGCAAGCTGTGTTTCATCAATGCAAACTAACTATTCTACTTCTTCTAAGACTTTAGACCTTCGCTTTGTTAACATAGTCACCCGTTTAGCCACATCAGCTGTCTTTAACGTATTTTTACGTTATTACGTTATTTATTTTTTATTTAGGATAGTTCAGATGGTTGACTTAGCCATGTCTCAGTGTTTGACGAGATCTGTATCATGAACACTCACACGTTTAGTTATTACTTTGTTCTTCAGATCGATTATAATTCTCAACTTCTTAACTACTAGAACTGGCACTCCTGACTGTTTTGGGAGTCATAATGAGGTCTAACTTACTGAAAAAAGCGTTAACAGGAGAACAAAATAATGAATGATGCAAACAATGCAGAGTACCACGCACAACGGCAAAATATGGAAGGCCCGTTAGTTTGTCTGTTTTTGTGTTCGTGCACTGAGACTTGTTCGCAGCTCGATTAAAATTTAGATCTCAAACTCTATGCGTAGGCCAAGGTTCTCCAGTATGTCTAACTTGGCTTCACAATAACATACTTTGTTTTGGTGGGTTTTTTTTTTTAGAGATGTCCATCTGACCACTGAAGACATGTGACAATTCACACAGCATATGAAAAAAAAAAAAAGTCAGATATGAAGCAAATGTAAAAACATCCCACACATCATCTTGAGCCTTCCTAAAAAAAAACAGAAACATCGGAATGATAAAAAAATATAGCCCAGCAATTGATATAAATATGCCATAAAGGTCTGATGGCACAAGCAGATTATTTGTTCAACAGATCAATTGAACCCATTATCATCTGTAAGGAAGACTGCATTTTTGAGAAGTGGATCAAACACCATTTACATGTTGCCAAAATGTAAGGAGACCTGGACCGCTGGTTACCAGGAACATCTTGAGGTTCTTGCTATTCTGCTATATCTGTAGCACTATCTGTAGAGTATTGTTGGTGATATTGTCATCTGGAAGTGAAAAAAATGTTTCTGCTTTGATTAGGAACAACAGAGTGAGCTGCTGTCTGACTACATTCCTGAAATATTTAGGCAAAGATGTGCAGAGGTAGAGGTGAGTGGTGCCGTGATAGCCGAAAAATGAGAAACCATGAGGAGACGTGACAACAGGATGCGGTGCATCCAGAGAGAACTCTTGGGGTGCAGTCTCCCTGAGGGAAAACTAGCATGAGCCCCTCTTAAAGAGCTGGTAAAAGCAGGTATAAAAGTTGAATGCAAAATCAGAAAAGTGCAGATCAAATAAAGCTCAGTTCAAGGGGTGACAAAAAGGATAGCGTGTTTGGTCTCTATGAAAGTAGCAATAAGCCAAGGACTCATGAGAGGCGTCAGGCCCAGGCAGTGTGCTGGGCCTCCATGACAGGAGGCTGAAGAGTGCTTATTAAGATAGCCTTCAGCGAGAAAGTTAATGCCAATTGAAAACGACAGAAAGTATTTGAGACAAAAGGGAGGGGAGAGGAGAAACATAATTTGTACTAACATTAGTGAAAATGAATATTAAATCATGACAGTTTCTTCAGAATGGTCTCGCAGCAGGAAAAGTATTAACGAAGAGACAGAAGAGAAAAGGGGGCATGTGGTGGTTCAATTTGACCTTTCAAGAGCTTGGCGGTCTGATAAGGTGTGACAACATCCAGTCAATGTCAAACTTGGTGTATTGTACAAAGCAAATCAAAAAAGTGCAGTGGTACTTTGGAAGTTTTCAGAATAAGCAGTTGACATTTGACATTTGAATAATGTCCAACCCCTGAATAAAAGTGTGATAAGAATCACTTTTGCCTGCTCAATAAGATATCTAAACGGGCAAACAACATCACGAAATCCCCATTCAGGGACAGGAGAACTGTATCTATTCTACCACAACTTGCAGCCGATACTTAACAAAGTTCCAGGAGACTCTAAATTATATCTGATATTGGATCTCAAAATTGGAGTAAATAAAGTACAGACAGAACGCATGTCTTCCAGACCAGCATCGCTCTCAACTCAGATGATTCATTAACTGCAGCGGCATATCAAACACAGCATTCGCTTTCATTTGGGACTTGATTTTCGAGCATATTTCAAATTGTAGAAATTTCTCTCTCTGGGGCAAAAAAACTTTAACTGGGCTTGTTTTTGGCCTTGCACCTGCAACGTAACTAGGTAATGTGATTGTTTTCACCGAGTTATAAAGCAAACCAACAAACAATAAATGTTTTCCTATTTAATTAATTAAATTATTTATTTAATTTTCATTTCCTGCCTTGTAAGATTAGGAGCATCTAATGACTTAAATGAATTAAAAGAGTTTTTTCCTCATTTTCCATGTGAGCAAGTTAAAAGAATTCAACAAGATTTCATATATAATCGATGTCCTTAATATGGGCATTCAGGGTTAAGTAAGTAAATATAGCACATGGTCACAAATCTATATTTAAATAACGTAATTTACAGAGGATAGGTGTACATGAAATTGAGGAATTACAAGTGATTATCTTTTAATCACACTGATAAATGTTCAAGTTTTATATGAAATTCCTAGCATGCCATTCCTTCATCTTAATTGAACAACAAACAGCTTACAATAGAATAGATTGTACTTTATTGATCCCAGGACTGGAAAATTAAAAGGCAGCAGCAGCAGCCAAACAAGGAACATACAGTACATGCATGTAAAAGTATTTCACTTACGGATACTGATAATTGAAATTATAGTTTTGCCTTATATCCTATAAAGGACGGAAAAGGGAATGTTTGTATGTACATGTATCCTGCGTTCAAGCAGGATGGAAGGGAAGAAACATGTTCTAGCAGGAAGGAACGGGTAGAGAAAAGTGTCAGCGATAATGTGTGATAAAAGAGTGTCAGTCAGAACGAATGGACAGGTTTACAACTTAGTTGTGAGACCAGCGATGCTGTATGGTTTAGAAACAATGGCATTAAGGAAAAGACAGGGAGCAATGCTGGAGATAGCAGAGATGAAGATATCGAGGTTCTCTTCGGGAGTGACGAGGATGGATAGGATCAGGAATGAGTCCATCAGAGGGACTGCCAATGTTAGATGTTTTGGACAGAAGGTCAGGGAGGCAAGACTGAGATGGTTTGGCCATGGACAGAGGAGGGCGAATATATTGGTAGAAGGATGTTGAAGTCGGAACTGCCGGTAAGAAAGCCTAGAAAGACCAAAGAGAAGATTTATGGATGTAGTAAAAGAGTTAATTGGTGTGAGAGAAGAGGATACAGAAATGGAGTTAGATGGAGGATATTTTCGCTGTCGTAACCCCTGAAGGGAGCAGCCAAAAGGATAGGAAAAGAAATAAAAGAAGATGAATATGTATATTTACTAAGTTCTGAATATGTGACCTGTAAGACTGGAAAACACTGGAAGGACTGCGTTTGAAAAACAGATATTTACGTGCATCTGAGTACCAACTGCACGAGGAGTTTCCGACCTCGCGCTTTCTCAACCCAATGAACTAAACACAGAAATACAGGCTCCGCAAAAACAATTACCACTACAGAGAGTTAACGCTCGCATCATTCAGGGCATTAACGTATTGCAGACAATCGCCTGTTGGAAAAGCTCCTCATTTATATAATGATTACCTCAAGACATCTTTGTTGAGGCTTATCTGTTGAAATGTGGTGCTGCTGGATTCATCAAACAATGATTATCATATTATACACACGTATCCATCTGCACATTCACAAAACACCTGTCGAGCTTTCCTCCCACATCTTTACATGTATTTTTTCTCTCCATTTTCTTGCACATCCTTTCAACCAGACACTCATCTGCAATCCGATATTAAAATTTAGTTGTGTTCCTTCTCTATTTTCTTTGTTTCCTTGCTTTCCATGGCTGTTTTGTCTGAAAGAGTCCATACCTTTTATTTGATGTCACAAACGAACAATGATTACACAAGACATTGTGGTCAAACTTTATTGGATCACTGCATTATAGGTGGACAGACTCAAGCTATTAAAAGCTTGAAATTACAAAAAAAAAAAACTGTCAAATTTGGGATAAATCATATCGTATGGCAAAAATCAAGGTGTGTAGCTCAGTTGCTGGGATTCGGACATAAGAGGAAGACATAAACCACAATCTAAGAATAGAAGACAGTAGCCTGAACTCAATTTGGAATTATACCACTGGACTATGTTATACTTTCAAATGTCCAAATCAGCATAATTCCTGCTTATCAATGGTGTGGAATATATCTCGGAAAAAAAAGAGTAAGGTGAAGGCAATTAAATGATAAAAGCAGAAAGGTACCTGGTTATACTTCGACTCAACGAAGCAGACAGTGTCTGTTCTTTATTCTTAAAATAGGAGGACTAATAGGACAAGCTGACCATATGGACATTTGGGGGTTGGATAACTTCACTTGACGGGCTAATGAAACACTTAAGATGTAACCTTTCACTGTGACAGCCCGATATGGTTGAAAAACGGCAAATTGGCATAGCATTTTACATGACAATACAAAGGAAGCGGAAGAGGCAATATTGAATCAATAATGTTATGTGTTTGTTTTTCTTCCCTATACATGGGTCATTTCCTTCTTAGGCAGCTTAATATTAAGCATTTCAGGTTGTTGTACAAATAAATTGTCTACTTCCCTTGTATTTCAAGGCTTCGGATAACTTGTTCCCACTATAACTGCGATAGAAAAATTAGCCAGAAGAGTCTTATTAACACAAGAAAAATAAAGTACCAGTATCCAGCATTTGGGTTTTTTGATGTTTTGTTTATTTCTTGCCATTACCCTTTAAAAATTCTGAAGGAGTATCAACTCTATTACCTATCCTCGACTACTATTCAGACTCCAATCACCCCATTTATTCAACAGATGCACTTTGGATTCAGTGGAGTCTAACCCTCCCTTGGATTTAGGTGTCTGTTTGGCAGAAGGGTCACATGTTTTTGAAAGATGTGACAAACAAAAATCCAGAGCTGCCACTCATCAGAAAGCCTGTGTGCCCAGGTACAGAAAATACTGCAGATATGCTGTTTCCTCTCTGGCAAAGAAATCAGTTCCAAAAACTGAACTTAAAAGATGGTGTAGTGCCCTTGTGTTCAAGACTCAGGTCCTGACTGTGTGACCTTCCAAATTTAAATTACAAACATTTGATGGGCTATCTGACAGTGAACGAAGAGACTCAAATCATCCATTCATCTATTTGGTCTGGTTCATCCAGGGAAGGGATGCAGTGACAGACTACTGGGTATGGTAAAACAGGACAACTAGATTGCCTGCACTAACAAAATCTAGCTTTTCCTTGGGGATCCAAAGGCATTCCTGTATACTCCCCCAGGTGAGATGTCCTGGGTCAACCACAGAAATTATATTTTTTCATTTATTTATTTTTAGGACTAGTTTTACGGGTGACTTACCATTAAATGCAAACTGCTTCTTTTGCTCAAGTTGGTGAGCTCTAGAATTATCATATTAGCGAGCAAGCAGAACTTAAAGAGCTACAAATCCTCCAGAATCTTAACCTTCCAAATTTCAAATGCCCTCTGTTATTTTTCCCCACTGTATTTGCAATCTCTATCTGTAACATCAACCCCCTCTTTCATTTCAATTTTAATGCTTCCTGGAACCTTAAGGTTACTTTCATTACTGCTACATAAAGCCACAGTTAACTGTCATTCACCTTGTAAGCTACCATCTAATACACTTATGAATACCATAACAGATGTAAGAGCCTCTCTGGAATGTGTGTGGCTGTAGTTTAGTGTCAGCGCTACATAATGGATGCTCTATCCAGGCATATAGCAGACTAATAGCTTCGGCTTTGGTGAGCAGGTGGGGGCGTACACTGAATATTAATGCAATATTCTGCTCTGATGTGAACATAATTTCTGGGTTTTATTTTCGAACTTGCAATGTAAGATTTATTTATAGCCTCTTTCTGCGGACTTTGTGCTCTCCTCCTTTCAGTCAGTCGGTGCCATACGTTCTGCACACACCTGATATGCATTCAGTGCATCGGTCCCCAGACCCTCCATCTTACTGCTCTTTTGTTCAATTATTGTAACACAGTTTATGGTGAAAATTAATTTGAGCTTGACATGCACTTCCCCTTTGACTTAAATTGTATGACATTAACTTTGTTGAAACAAGACTGCCATCTTAAAAGGACTCTTTAGACAGGAGGCCCCACTAAACACAAAACCACCTGGTTGCACTGCACTCGAGTGAATCGAAAGCAAGACAAGTGTTCTGTGCATGGCATAGAAAAAAGATAATCAGGATTCAGCTCTAGTTGTGTGCAGGAGACCAGGCCAACCACATTACTCCAACATCAGTCTAGCAATGCCCTTAGTTTGAGTGATTTGTTCATGATTGCAACACGAGAAAAGGCCCATTCCCTATATTGGCGCACAAAAGAATTCAGGTCTCAACATGCCATCTGTATCAAGTGCTTACTGAATCGTTATGGGTCCAATCCACAAGTGTTTGAGCAAACTAAGCATGGAAAATGAAGAGGCATCATTTCAAGAGCATAGATAAACATTCTACGTTCGCTGTGTGCATGACTACGGGGTGTAATTGTGCAGAAAAAACACATCGTAATGAGCACATTTTTTTGGGGGGGGGGTTAAAAACAAAACAGACTATTTAACCACTACCCAATGCATTTTTTTCTTCCTAAACATAACCGATCTTGTTTTTAAATGAGACTTAAAAATAGTCTTGCGTGAATGAAAAGCAATAATCTGTTGTTCAATTCGGTCACTTGTGGATTTATCAGTCTTTATAAAAATACATAGGACTATCAGACATTAGATGGCTGTTAAGTTACAAGTAATTATTGGACCTCTGTAATGGAGGGCATGGCAAACTTTTCTGAAGTATCAATGTACGCAGGAGGTAAAAGGCCTGACCTTTCCTCTCGAAGCTTTCCTTGCGAAGGAAGCAGACCATAGCCAGGAACTTGGTGACCTCCTTCAGATACATGACTGTGGTATTGTTCAGGTGAATGATAGCCATGGACTCCTTATCGTAGGGTAACACAGCTTCACTGTCAGCCAGACTGGAAGAAGTGAGACATAAAAACATATAGCTGATCTGGACTGAAAAGAACAAGTATCAATTTCTGGCAAACCAAACACTACATCTTCAAGTTCTTCATCTGAAGCCCATTTAATTTGGGGGACATAATATTATTTGAGGTAACATACAGCATTACCTGTACATTTTCTTGACCGAATGTTTTATGAAATATTTTCATGCTGGTTTCCTGGAAATCAGAACTGTTTTTGACAAAACCTACAGTTGTATAAAATGTTCCTTCAATCCATGAGGTGCAATCTTCTGCTAGCTTTGTCGCTTCATTGTCCCGGCCATTTTTCCTGTGTAACTGCCTTATTTTTATCAGCAGAGTCCAAAAACCCACCTGTCTCCTCACAATAGAAAAGTGGAATTTCGGTTGACTGGAATGTCTTGCAGTCGGCGGAGAGCAGCTCACATCTGGACTAATATTGAGGTTCCAGAGGAGATGGACTCACTGCATAGCTGTGGTAGTTGTATTCACATTACTGGATTGATGATAGATGACCCTTCCAGTTTTCCCTATAATACAGTCATGCTTATGCTGAAACTTTTTTATTTGTAATTCAAAATTTTACACATTGTGCATTGATCTTAATGAATGGACCAAATTTAACTTGAAGAATTACACATCTAACAGCAACCTGACATTCGTTTAGCATTACAACCTGTAGACAAATGCCTAATCCTTGCAGAGTGAATTTGTTTTCTTTGCTTTTTCTTCCTTGGATTGATTTTCCTTTTCTTAGTAATTGGATCTGTCATGCTATAAACCCTCATAAATTGTGTCCCTGACAGAAGTGCATTGAACCAGGCTTTAATTTGTTCTTTAGCTTCACACAGTAATGCTTATGCCGCGTTGCACAGTTCTGAAGATTATACCCACACTCCGGGTCGTTATTGGTCACCCTACTCATTTGTGGATAATCCGTTCCATTAATCTCTACTAAGACTTGTATAAAATAGTTCAAATGTTGAAGCTAAGACCGCTACTTTTGTCAGAAGAGGAGCCTAAATCAACTTCTGTCCGTGAGCTCATACAAACTTTTTCTAGCAGTCACCAACAAAACTCCTTTGTCAGTTTTAGTAATAGACCGTTATTTGAGTTCCAACAAAACCTTTCAAAGTATCTAGGTATTATAAAGGCTTTTAAGTGTTCTTTATATTGGAAATACTTTCTGGCAGAGGTAAGGTATATCCCTTGAGCACCAATGCCAGGCGTTTCTCTTTTTTCTGTCCTCTGCTTCATCTTTAATAATTATGACTCCCTACAATTCCAAGAAAAGTGGCGAAGAAGTTTTCGATGGACTTGATTGTACCAGACAGGTGTTAAGTCTGTCGACTTATTTCTCCTGGCAAACTTGGTTGTTGACAAGAGGTCAATTTGAAAAAAAAAAGAACCCAACACATGCATATTTATTCATATCACCCATACAAAAACAAAATAATGGTACACTAGAAAAAAAGATGAATTTTAATTAAACTAGTCCACTAATCAACAAATATGTTACGTAATAAAACACAACTAAGTTGAAAAAAGGGAAAGTCAAAATAAATGTATTTTTCAAAGTATAAAGACACATCAGACCATTATGATTTGATTTTAGAAAAAAAAATTACATATTTTTTTCTTAATTTTGCCAAAACATAAGGGGGGTGTATACATGATTGATATCTCAAACACACCTCAAATTGATTTGATCCTATATAATCATGTTTTAGATTTAGACCTGTAGTAGACACAAAGCTGCAGCTAATATAAAAATTGTAAACATTTGACTAAATTTGACTTCCAATAATTATATTCTCTATTATTCAGGTTAGATTAAGACTTCATACTACGCTGAACTCCTGTGTGGATTCATGTTCTTGTCAAAAAATGTCCTTCTTCACGAATTTCTATCAAGGCTGACCGCTTTGCAAGGACAACACTTTTAGTAATAGATAAACTCCTCATCAAGGATCATAATTGTTTAAATTTTAAATATATTTGAACAGAAACGTACCCTCTTAGTTTGACAAGCGATTGAGATGTTTTGGAGAGTGCTCTCTGATAGTAGGTAAGAAAACTGAAATTAATATGATAAAACCGATCTTGTAAGGATATCACAATTAACCAAGCTTACTGTAACTCAGTTTAACTATGAATTGCCTGTATTTCTACCTGAAGCACTAATGTCAAGGAACACACTATGTAATAAATATAATCAAAAGCTTTGAAATGCATCAGATGTGGGATTAATTAAAGAAAAAAAAGGGAAGAAAATGCATTCTTCGGTACGTATTCTTCCGGCAACGGTCCAGATATGATGCCACGCGCAGAGTAAAAACAGCGAGCGTCAACAGATTTGGGAGTTTGATTTGTGAATTCATCATTTGAGTCAAAGACACAAAAGAAATAATTGCATTTTCTCTCTGACAAAAGGAAAAAAAATTGGCTTGGTTTATGAGGCAAGAGATATTTAAGCTTTCCAAGTATGGTGTATGCCAGGTTTTCCTCACCAGATGAGCTCATTAATTAAATGATGTGAAAAGAGTCCATTTACGAAAGCCTCTAATTAAGGATCACAACCTCGCTGTTTTGTTATGATAATGATTGCAGCCTTCTGTCTGACAGTCTTCTTATTTATGAACCGGTAACTTAGACTCTCTGACACTTGTTAACACTGAACAATCACTGGAAACAGGTGAGAGCACACATTATCTGGACTTACTTAACCAGACAATTACAGTGAACTATTTGGTGCGGTATTGAGAAATACAATATAATCTACAGAAATCCACATTGTTTCAAGGCCAAAATGTGAAATTAGCAAGAGTCCTATTTGTGCACTCAACCACACATTCCATGACACAGCTGCTGTGGGTTAAATATTACACTCACTTCAGGCCAAGCATGGCCTAGTTATGTTAATCCTCCAGCTGTGTTTCCTATGGTGTAAAACACACATCATTGTCTTGCATCACTTGCGAGGACCATAACGATAAAATGCATGTCTTGGTCTTTTTCTCGAATGTTTAACATCACATCTGAGACCACAATTACTTTTCTGTGGTCTTACAAGACTAAAATCTGAAGACTATTCCTTAATTAATTCGTTATCTTTTCCAGTTATCCTGTATACAAGGTCTCAGGGGGACCCAGCTGTCATTGGGTGAGAAGCAGGGTACACCCTGGACCGGTCACCAAGTGATCACAGGGCACGCATAGAAACATGCAACAATTCACACTCTGATTCAGTGTTCCTGGCTTCCTAGGGTCTCTTGTGAACCCACTGCATATTTTTGGATTGTGGGAGGGAAAACATAGGACACGGGGGGAACATTCAAACTCAACAGAAAAGCCGCAGAGCTTCAAGCAGGGACCTTTTTGCTGTGAGGCGGAAGTGCAAACCTCTGAGCCATGGTGCCACGCCTCAAGACCAATCTTCAGTTCTATAATTAAAGTTGAGCATTTTGCTTTCATTCACCCATAGATTATAAAAAGGCTCAGAAATGTTACACACAAAATATTTGGTGTTCACACAAAGGTACACACAGTCCACTCTCCCCCTCTGGTCTCAATAAATAAATGATTTCAGAGTAGGTCCACATGTGGTTACATTTACCTGTGTCTTCTAAAGCTCCCATAAGAGAAAATGAAAAGTTCTGCAAGGCTAGCTGAATCACAGCTGCTATCTTTATTCTTTCATGAATAACAAAAAAGAGCAATCAAAAGCTTTAGGTTTCTCAGTATGTTCATCCAACTGAAAAACTATCCGTCAAAGAGTAGGCGTTCTTTAAATTGTCTCAACTCACTTTTTCTTTCTGGAGCGGTTTCAATACACCGACTCTAGCAGCCCTCCCTCTCCTTGGAACTGGACTTCACAAATCAAATGCCTGCAATTATAATCGTAACCGATCACAATCAAGTTTTCTGCACCAACTAGTAAATATACAGCAGTTGATGTCCAACAAAAAAACATTTTAAAACAGAAAATTTGAAATTGTTGGGTTAGACATGAATGGGATATTTTCAAATGTAAAGCAACTTGGGGTATTTTTAACAAGTTGGCAAGATTAAAATCATTTTGATCAGTGAAATGAAATGTAACCCCTGACACAGGGTAACAGAGTTTCCCCAGACCAGGTCTGAAACCTGACTTATTTATCTGGGTTGAAACTACGAGAGATGCAATTCTGACAAGTTATAAGACAATACCTTACAACAGACTGTTTATAAAACACTACATAACAAGTGAATACTGACAGACTTGTGTGCATGATTAATCAGATAATTTACACATTATTAGTTAATGGTGAACAAAAAATATTAGGATTGATGAAAAAAAAAAGAGAAAAAAGGTTGCAGAAAGATGGTTTGCATGGAAGCTTTACAAGCTTTTCTTGGATTCACAGTTTATGTTCAGATATTGGTGATTTCTTGCCAGTTTATGTCCTTTCTTGCTAATTTCAGGCGATAACAGGGAGGTGATAGCCTGTTGCATTATGCACGGTCGTCAGCCATTCATCTGTGACATTTGCTAATTTTTTAAATCCACAAATCACAGAGTTGCAGGGCAGCAGTTTAGGTATCTCCCTGCCACCTCCTGCCAGAAGCCCACATGGTAAATTGCTGCTGCCTCTCAGCATCATTAGGTATTGTTGTTTCCGTGCTTTCTGCTGGCTTGCTTTCGGTGTGCACCCTTTTCGAGGGAAACAACTGTGTCAGCAAAACAAAGATATCCAACCAACTTTCTTCACACTTCATCAATATTGGGAAGATTCAGCCTCCTTCCTCACGGCAGCAACTTTAACATGCTCCTCATTAGGGACCCTCAGGTGAGGAGCCTATTCTTACTAACAGTGGACCAGGACAGGGCAGAACTGTACAGTATGTTTGTGATCTGACTTGAGAACTGGCGCTGCCTTGCAAAATCACCCTCATTCTCCAATCAGGAGAGACAGGAACAACTAATACTACTTCTTTCACTGATGTATTTTCTTCATATCTTGCCACCTCAACAGCCGCCTAATAAAGTAATGACTTCCTATTTATGATATCTCTAATGCTCAAACGACCTTTTTCTTTTTAAGTCGTTGCAAGGAACATGTCAAGAGGCTACATTTGTTCAGAAAGGTAATCCACATGTACAGGTATGGCAGATGGGTTTTGAGAGAGGGGTTTATCCCAAAAAACGGAAAAAGGCTCATATGTATCAGGTTAACTCGACATTAAGGGGATGTCTTGAGGAAGTGGTTAAATGATTCACACTGATTGCAAAGGCTTCAATGTACCATGCAAACCTACTCTTCAGCGGTAATTACTGTTTCAGTATCTTGCTCAAGGACACTTAAGCAGAGTCTCTGGGGAGCTTGGGGTACAGCCCCTCTACCCAGTGATTCATGCAGCTCCATACACCTTCTTCCCAGAAGAAAGAACTACAAGACTGCTGAAATTAAGTGTCCAACTCATCAAATCAAGCCCTAATGCAGGTGAAACTGATGAGTGCCGGGGAAGAGGGAACAAATCTTGATGTCCATTATCATGTGTACATAGACAAAAGGTAGATCAGTCTGTAATACAGCAGGGTATTGTGCCAGGACTTAATTGAGATGAGGTTTTTATTCCATGGAGATGGAATGAAGGAAATAGAAATGGAAAATATACCATGTGGCAGAAAAAGAAGAGACAGACTATTCCAGACTGTGAATAAAAAAAGGAATTTACAAAAGGTTGATATAAATGATGTATTAGAGTGACTTTAGGATATATTAGCAAGGAGTGCTATATTATATAGGGTTCATATTTATAATTTTGTTATAACCCCAAAAGAGCTCTTATTAACCTCATTATGCATCAGATATTTATATGAAATGAGACAACCCAAGATTTGTCACCCAGCATTAAAGGAGCCAATATTTGGCTTTGTCACAAAAAATTTGAATCTAAAACGCTGGTCTAAAAAAAAATAGAAATAAAAATAAAATTAATTTCATTAGGTCATTGGCAGTGACCGTGTGCCATACTCACGGAAATATATAGAAAGAAAAATTACAGTCTAATACTATTTTGTAGCCAGTGGTGCTCTCTAAGATAAATATGATGTGAGTGGACTGAAGAATTTATGCAGTTTGCATAGACAATTTGAATATTGGATTACAAGGTTAGCCGGTTGGTGACCTGAAGAGGCAAATGACCCCTCAGTTCCGGACATTAGCAGCCGCTGGATGTAGGAAATACTTTGTTCGGAAAATAGCCGGAGACTGTGTTGTCATTGTCCCATTTCCCCGAATTAGCCACTGCCTTTCACGCATGCGCATAAAGTAATCACCGTGCGTGGCTAAGGGGGTTAGAGTAGCCGTCCTTGGAACCAAACATTCCTGGTTCGATTCCCGTGCTTCTCCTAGCCATTCGAAGTGTTGTTGAGCAAGACACTGAACCCCTAACTGGACCCTGCCACTGCTCATTAGCTGCCCTCTGCTCATGGTTCATCCTTGATGGGGTAAATGCAGTGGTGGAATGTTGCTGATGATGCTGTTTATGTAAAACTGAACGTGACAATAATGGCATTTCTTGTACTCATGCAGTTTTTCTAAAGAAATGAATGTCTGACCCCAAACTGGAAATGGTGTGTGATGTGAATAAGTCTTATTATTCTCACTGCTGTTGGACGGTGTCTCAGATGCATTTAATGTTCCCAATGATGAGGTGCCTTATTTGCGTTTTGTTTTTTGTTTTTCTAGAATATTTAATGATTTGACGATAATGACGCCTCGAGCTTGACTGTATTAAATGAACGTGAGGATGATCAGTATCCATGTCGGGTCTCTGCTGTATTTAAATACGGATTGTATTTTAAAATGTTGAGACCATAAAAAAGAAAAAAAAAAGACCTGCGGCATTAAACCATTGTCATCTGCAAAGAAAAATAATCCAGAATCTGAATTTTGCAAAAGCAAATTTACTGTGATTAAATTCAATAAGCTTTGTGGTGATAATAAACATATTATGACTCTATTATCAAAAGCAGATCAAAATCTACAGGATTATGTACTATTAACTCACTTGGTTGGTCAAGAAAAACTAAGCAATACATGCATGAAATCATCCAATATACATGACATGACTCTCTTTGGGCGCATACAGCACACAAAGATCTTTTAAAAAGCCCCAGGATATACAAGTATTGATATTTACCAACACATTTAATTACATTAACCAACACTTTACATTTTATGTGTTGGCTTAGCTGATATGGAGCAGTTATCGGCTGGTTATATAAGGAGGCCATCTGACAAACTAAAGTGAATGTCTCAGTTTACTTGTCAAAATATGAGCCTGTCTCTCACGTCAATTGTGAAACACAGGATATCATATCATATCCCATGATATCTAATGTCAAAGCAATCTTATTCCCATTTCTGATCCATAGTGGAAATAGTGCAGATCAAACTAGTCCTGCTTTAAATCACTTTTTTATGTGAACTATTTTTACATCCAGTAGACCAATTTATTGCCTAGAGACCATTACCAAGTATTTTCTTTTACCTTGGCAAGAAGAGTCATTAAAGACACTCCAGTATGAAGTTAAAATTCTGTATAAGTTATGCAAAGCTTCTATAAAAGAGTGCATATTGAATTATTTCTACAGTTCACATGTGTACAGCATTACCTGTTTCTCTGCAGTCCAATAAATTATCTTTATGCATATTGATACCTGAGTCAGATATGCTTCACACTAAGTGGAGACTGTCACACAAAAGTATTTCTGTGATTAGTACCTGCTAAATTTACCCTTTATAGGAACTTATTTGGGAGTTTGATTTATGAACAAGAAAACTGTTCTAGTATACAAACCGTTCATGTATGCAAATGCATATGCAGTACTGCATATGCATGTGCAGCAGATTATACTTTAGGGAAAACAACCAAGAATTTGCAGAGGAAACATAAGGTGGGAAGTTAAATTAGAATAAAAACATAAAACAAAGACAGTTCACTATTTCATCAGAAGGGATGTGATGATTATTATATATTTTTTATGTTTCATGACAGAAGATGATTAGCATCGCTAACGGCCAGGGTATCTTAGTCATGTGGCTTACCCATAAATGCAGGAGATGTCGATGACAACATCTATCATGTCGCAACACAGCTCATATGTCTGCATGTCCACTGGACTGCTGTCGGTGGCGATGTAAATCTTACTGACAACATCGAACAGGAACGCCTTCTCGATACACGAGTTCTAATAAGTGGCACAAAGAGGGAGAGGATCATTAGATGTCTGAGGTGTGATAATGAATGATGAGCTTCCAATAGCTGAGATTAAATGCACAGGGACATTTGGACTGGATCCAAAGTAATTCAGCAAGTCACTCTAATGACTAGACTTTGGTTATAATGATTATACTACGTTTTCTAGGATATATTTTATCCACTTGACAGAAAATAAGAATAGGAACAACCCGGCGATACCTTACTGTTATAATGGTTTACTCTTCTCGTTTCTTAAATTAAATCTAAACTTCTTCGCTTTATTTGTTTTCTCTCTTCACTGTGATATTACCAAGGTCATTGTCCAACTATTGAACACTGGGAATAAATGGTGAAAAGAATTACCAGTTTTAAAAAATAAAAGAAAGGAAATACTGATGCCCTCAACAGCTTATGAGATTGTTTTACAATTGAGCGAATTCAACTTATTTTCACAAATTATCTAATAAAAATGTAACAAGATCCAAATCTTTAGAAATGAACTAAAGACAGAACAAGGCCAGGATATTTAAAAAAGGTATCAACAAATTAAGAAAGTCCATAAAAAATGGAAAGAAATTACTTGGCACTTATGAAATTAATCTACACAAATTGTTTTGGCGAGGAAAGAGGTTACTTTAATGAATAATGACAAAATAAAAATAGCATTAAAAAAAAAAAAAAAAAAAAAAAAAAAACACCCTGTTATCATATTTATTCATTTATATTTCCTTCTGTATCCAATTCAAACCTTTTTATGATCATATAAATGCCAGAACTCCATATCTGGTCATAAATGTTTCTAGGGCTATTTTCCAACATGTGTCATAGCGGGGAATCTCAAAGCTCCATTTGTTTATTTTATTGAGGTGATTCACATTGTGGCTGTTGCTGCTGCCCCATAGCCCACAACACTATGATATACAGGATCATTCTTCATTTTTAGTCTGGACATCAATATTTGGTTGCTTGGATTCCGGCAAGACCTGCTCTTTCACACATGTAACACACAGCCGGAGATGGTCCTTGTCAAACAAGTATCCCCAGACTGGAGATTGGCTCAGGCAGGGGTTGTTTTTTTTGACTCTCTAATAGTAAGGTGGGTTTTCATATTCAAACTCAAAACAGAATCAGCCAAATACAAAAGCCACATTTCGTACAAGCATTGTCGGTATGACATTCCATTGAAATGTTTATTTGGATTGTCACATCTGGTTTGAATGAAAAAATGCATTGCAAGGTCAAAAGAGCAAAACTTATTTTTTTAAAGCCATTGAATTGATTAAGTTGCAATACTTCTCATATTTCATAAATGTGACTTGTTGAGTTGCATAGCATGTAATCATTTATAACACATTTGAGGGCCTGTGAGTTTCCAGGGGCACTAAACCATCGCCATTCTTCGTTTCCTCTCAGCCGCTCCCCTCAGGGGTCGCCACACACAATAATCTGCCACCCTCTGCTCTACATCCTCTTCTCTGACACACACAAACTTCATGTCCTCTTTCACGACATCCTTAAATCTCCTCTTCGGTCTTCGTCTATAGGCCTACCGCCTGGCAATTCCAACCTCAGCATCCTTCTACCAATATAATATCTGTCACTCCTCTGTACATGGTCAAAACCACCTCAGACTTTATTCCAAATCATCTAACAGGTGCTGTCCCTCCAATGGACTCATTCCTGATCCTATCCATCTTTGTCACTCCAAAAGAGAACCTCAACTTTTTGAGCTCTTCGACCTCAGTTTTCTGTCTTTTCCTCAGTGCCTCTATCAAAACTTGCCATTTAAAATGTGTAGGCGATCAGTCCCAATAGGTGAGAATCTGGGTCCAGGCTTGTGTTGCACTCCACCAATTAGTTACCTTGGCCCTAATTAGTCCCTGTTGAGGAAGTGCTCACCTTCAGGGCTACAGAAAATGTTAATGGGTAGAGTTTCAGGAAAACATTAAACACAAACTGAGGTCTGATCAGATGTGTCCAGACAGAACACAAGAGGCCCCAAGTTTACCCTTGTAAAAGAATGACTGATTTATCTATTTATTCATTGATTTGTTTTCAAGTTGCCTGCATGACTGTGCCCAGCATCTGGCATCACTTCATCCGCTGGAGAATCACTGACAGAGAAATGATTCAAGGAAGGCCAGCAAAACCCTCTGGAATCATTTTAAAACTGTAGTCTCTTGTTTTTTGTCTTTTACTTTTTTAAATTAACAAATATTCTTTTCACTAATACCACATACTTTTCCACTAGTGTAATTAATCGTACTTTTTTAAAATTATGCAGGTAGCAATTTCAGTCTAAATTATCAGCCTCTCTCAAAGAACAGTCCCAATTAATACATAGATGGTGAATAAAAGGAAATCATTTTGTCTACTGAATGTGCGGTAGGGAAATTCTCATCATTAAAGAATATTTAATATCCCACCCAAGTACATGTACTTGTTTACGGTTAACATCTACATTACTGTACATGCGCTCTGTAACATGCATTTAATTATAGGTTTTACATTGTCTTGAGTAATTGCGACAAACACAAATAAAATGTCTCCATTTCACAGTACTAGACATATGCTAATATTTTCAACCTTTCAATTTGTAATATTTGTGGTAGTACGAGTACCAACATAAGTATATTAAACTATTTGATGGACCTCGTCAAATAATGTTTTTGAAAAACCACAATTAAAAAGAAGGATGGATGGATTTTATGTGAGACACGACACGTACAAAAAAAAGATAAAATGAAATATTATTTCTGAACAACCATGACCCAACTGTTGCAGACAAAACTTTTTTTCACAGAGAGAACGAAGCTCAAAACTTCTTGGCTTGTCTATTAAGTGGTGCAAAAAGAAACTAACATTTAAAAGAGAAATCTACTCGTTGTTGATGGCGGTGTTTGTGTGTCTGTGTGTGTGTGTGTGTGTGTGTGTGTGTGTGTGTTTGTGTGTGTGGAGGGGGGGGGCTTTTATCTTGCTTTGTTTAGTTTCCCAATGTACTTCAAACAATGGCAGCTGAAGGAGAGAGGATTGTTTTGAAGCTGAAGCTAATAAATATTGAACAACGTCACACTTACTGGAAATATTGAAACGCTGAGAATAACTCGGAACAGGGGAGGAGTCGTCAGAGAAGAGTTTGCAGGGTGTGTATTATATTATATGATGGCACGGCGCATTTCATTCATATCAATCTGCATCATGCTAACCGACAACAATCATGATGGAAAACATGCCGTCTTGAAATCAAAGCTAAAAAAAAAAGTCATCAGGTCAATATGTTGATCATGTTGTTTCTGAAAGCAGTCCTTATAAATTGTGCTTGCTAACCTGCTGGTATTGGAATAACATAACAGCAATTTCAAAGAGTGACCACAGAAGGCTTTTATTCAAATTCACATGTTTCTAATTAACTTAATTCATTGTCAAATTACTCAAAAATGTGTTTTCTCCTGGGACACCTTTTTTCCAGAAGAGACATTACATATTTTGGCCCCGTCTGGCAGAGAACACTGTGACCTCAACATTTTACAGACAAGGTAAACCAGATGGACCACCTGAGGTTCTTCTTCTAAATATCTCCCGCCCCCAAAAAACATATAAATGGTTTAGAATGAACCCTCAAAAAAGACTGTTTAGCAGCAACCAAAATATTTCAGTTGCAAATCAGATGCATTTGAATGCAAAACCACCGTTTATTGAGACCGTCCTACTCGAAATCAGTGTCAGTCAAGAGCTCCTCTTTACAGCGGTGCTCCTCTCAGCATGATTTGAGCCGAGTCCTCATGTTTTGTGTACCTTTACAATTTTATTCCGGTGTCAAATGACTGCATTAGTTAATATTAGGAATAAAATAGTCTAATTACTGCGTTCCGTTAACATAGCATACCTTGATTGAACTCAACATCTGCTCTGGAGTGTTACAGGCTTCAATTATATGAACTGATGTGGTCTCATTGGGGGCAGAAGCCGGTGATCTCCGTGTGCCGGTCCCAAACCCGGAAAAATGCAGAGGGCTACAACGACGTTAAACTTATGCCAAAACTAAATATGCAAATTAATATGGAGGAGGACGATTGGCTGTGGGGACCCCTAAAGGGAACAGCCAAAGGAGAAGAAGATGAGTGCATTAATAATAGTTACTATCGTCACTAATAATGTTTTATGCTTTGCAATAGTGAATAAATTTGGCTATGCGAATAAAAGCGGACATTTTTCCTTTTATTTATTGATTCGTTTATTCCCACAACAGGGAATGGTTAGAATGAAAGTGACACTCGTGATTTTTCCTCTGTTTCCTATATTAACCATCACCGATGGATGAAGCTCAAAAAACGTCAAATTTATTTGATATATATCAGTTTAGCCAAGTCCTACCTGTCCAGTAGGAGTCTCATAATCGGCTTTATCGGTCATCCTGCATCTAGACGATAGAAGCTGTTGTAGAATGTATGTAAGACAGAGCTGACTCCTCGGTAAATGTGCATGTAACCCAAACTCCCGAGAAGGAAATACAATCAATTAATTATAGAGGATGTTTTAAAAAGAAACCAAATTGTAGTGTCAGAGGTTGGACACTTTTTGGCACTTTTTTTTTTTTTTTTTTTTTAAATGTGGCTGTATCTGCTCTGTGGTATTAAAACTTATCTGGTGTGCATGACTGCTCCCTAGTGGCTAAATCACGATTTACAGTGACACGTGTATGCTTGGTTCAACTGCCGTAGGATTTAACATAGAAAATACAATTTTGAGGTCTTATTTCTTCAGATTCATGGCTCATAGTATTTGGATCCAATATGTGTTGGTGCATTTGTTGGGTGTCAAACGAGCATTGTTACTCACAGATATGAAGATGTTGAGCAAGTTTTCCAGTGTGGGCAGCTGTGGGATGAGTTTCTGTACCACTTTACTGAAAGCCTCAAATATGGAGTGGTCATATATACTGGTTAAATAGAAGCTAGGAAGGAAGCAAACAAAAAAAAGTAAGCTGCATTATGTTGAGCAAAAGAAATCTGATTGATTTTATCCACCAAACATTGAAAGTTTATTAAATTCTTTTGAAATGAACTTTTAAATTGTGTCTTTTCCATCCCACCTCAGGTGTATACGTTCCAAGCCTGCATCTGCGATATCGTCGTTGGAACGCTTGTGAATGTCCCTCTGCTTCTCAATCTTGTGGTCATCAGACAAGCCGTCCACTTTGTGGATGAAGACCTCGAAATTGATGTCTGGATTCACTTTATAGGCACGGGTCACTGTGAGATGAAGTCTGCTCAGAGCTTCCACATAGTCATCCTGACATGGAAAGAGAAAAGAGAAGCTTGTTGAGAGAGCATGAATCCTACATCGGTGCACAGTTTAACTTTTTTCTCAATCTAGCACGGTTAGTTAGATTTTTTTTCTCACAGATCGATAGCCCACTCACATTCTTTTTAACAACTTAATAAAACTTCTCTTGGCAGCAGGATCTGCTCACCTTAAGCACTCACCTTGACCATGTTTAATAACCCCAAATATCCATAAATTCCTTTAAAAGAGGGGTTGGATCTGATCCGTGGAGGCTGAGTCACCTTCACCTGGCTCTTGCCCAGCTAGAGATGTCTGCCTTGGGATAGCTTAGAAATTAAAAACTATTACCCGGGTAACCTCGGAGGCCATACTTCCTGGCGTAGCAATAAGGTATTTCCACCACATTAACTGCCAAGTTACTTACCTGCCAGACAGCCGCACAGCTGAGTAATTTTCCCACATTATGAATAATGTCTTAAGTAGATTAGCATGACGACTTGACTGTCATCCACCTGCCTGGAGTGCTGACAGTTTTTTAATAGGCTGAGATACACAGGTTTCAGTTGTCTGCGGAGGTTCTTAGTCATCCAGGCCATGGTGAATTCTAATCGTAATCTTTTTGTCGTGGTAACTGGACTTGAATTTCTTCTTTGGAAAGACATTTCACCGCTCATCCAAGAGGCTTCTTCAGTTCGAAAGGTTGAAGTTGTTACACAGCGAGGCTAATCCTCGATCGTCATATCGACTTTACCTGTCTACCTGTGCAGCCCCATAAAAAAATGCCCCCCCCCCAAAAAGATTTAATTCCTTTATTTTGTTTTAATCTATCAGCTCTACTAAAAGCTTCGGTGCACATGAAATAACTAATTGAGCAATAATAGCCAGATTTCTTAATTGATCCAACCGCTTCTGAAACAGCTCACGGCTGAGTCTAGAAAAATTATTATTTAAAGTGGAAGGAAATAGGACGATGGGTTCTTCAGACGCAATCCTGAAATTATAAACGTGGGGTTCCCCAAATGAAAAAGTTTTATTTCTGCAAAATCCGTGGAATATGAAACTTGAATTTCATTAAAAAATTGAAGAGAATAATGATAATCATAAAATTTCAGCAATCGTAGGATAGAATCATCCTTTGGTTGCTTAGAAACACGTGCTCCTGTGTCAGGCAATGAGTTCCGCAGACGACAGTATGTCTAAATATCATGTTCTCTGCTGAACTGATTTAGTAAAATCTCATTTGTTTTCATGATCTCTCAGGGGTGAAGATTTCACCGACTCTTATTTTCCTACAGTAATTAGAGAGATGTGTGAAAAATCAAATGACTGTCACTGTTCTGAACAACTGCAAGGTATTTAAAGTACAATGGAGTGACTCAGATTTAAAAAACTTAATGAAAAAAGTATTACTTGGTCTTGATTCCAGTTTTATTTCGACTTGAAAATTAGACATTATATCTAAGCTAAGCTAAGTACTTGATATAGTTTGTTCACAATTTCAAACTTTAAACTCTATTCACGAAAAAGGGGTATAAGAGTATCTTTTTAAATTGTTTTTTTGCACTGGATCTGAATTTTTACAGAGAATGTGTGATCAATAAAAATGCCTTTCAGACATAACCAGTCAATGGAAGGAAGCTTCCCACTCTGTTGACCTTCCAGACTTCTAGCTCACAGTAGGGAATTTTCTGCGGCGGGGTGTAAGCGCGTAGGACGCAGGACATGACCCCAGCACAACACTGCAAAGATGGCGGTGTTTTGTTTACAGCAACCAGGCCCAAAGTTCCTGAAGCTCCTCAGTCGTCCAGCGGACATTTTACACGTCACCCCAAGGCATCTCTTAAGCGGCGCAACTCATCTCTAATTCTTTTATCTAATCCTTCTTCTTCTTTTCCCTTCAGGGGTCGCCACGGCGAATCAACCTTCTCCATCTAACCCTATTCTCTGTATCCCCTCCCCGCAACAACTAACTTCATATCCTCTCTCACTAAATCCATAAATCGTCTCTTTGGTCTTCCTCTAGCCCTCCAATTCAAGTATCCGTCTACCAATATATTCACTATCCCTCCCCTGTATATTACTGAACCATCTCAGTCTGGCTTCTCTGACCTTCTCTCCAAAACTCTAATATGTGCTGAAGAGAGCCTCAACATCTTCATCTCTGCCTCCTGTCTTTTCGTCATTGTCACTGCTTTTAGACCATACATCATTGCCGGTCTCACCACTGTCTTGTACATCTTTCCTTTCATTCTGGCTTATCGTCCTCTGTCCCATAATATCCCTGAAACTTTGCTCCACCCATTCCAACCTGCTTGAACTCGTTTCATTACCTCTTATTCTAATTCCACTATCTACACTTTAACAAAAAACACGCTTGCGTTAAACCCCCCCCTGCTGTGAGTCCATTTAGCACTTAGGGGAGATGGCTGGGTGAAAAACAACTGTCCTCTGACGTAAAACCCACCTTTAAAACCCTGGTAATGTCAGATTCCCGGTGCAAATATAGAATGCACAAAGGACTCCACAGTACTTTGGAGTAATGTCCCTGCCTTTGAAAGAATGTTAAAATTTTATATTATTAAAGGATAACTGACTTTTTGACAGCAGCCTTACCTGTGAATCAATGACAAAAATCAGGGCTCCGGTGCCTCTGAAGATCATCTCATAGTCAAAGGTGGGGTCGAAGAAGTCTATTTGGCCCGGGAAATCCCAGATCTGGAAGCTGACGAACGAGCTGCTGGAAACGTCTTCCCTGCAGATCTTGTTGGTGCTCTCCAGGAATAGCGTCTCGTTCGGGGACATTTTATGGAAAACCACCTTCTGGATGGACGACTTCCCACTCCTGCGGAGGCCCATCAACAGGATGCGAGGTTTGACCTCTCCATTGAGAGACTTACCAAGGCCCAATACTACACAGCATCAAAGGGAAAGAGGCACATCTAGGGAGTTGCCCATAACAACTGTAATGTATTTTACAAGTCAGGAGCCGTTTCCACCATGCAAGTAGTGTACAAATTGGAATGGAAAATTAAATGCTGCGATGGGGAGGTGAAAGGGGTAGCAACACAGGGATGCAGTATTTAACTTAAAAAGCAATTTGTTTGCTGATGGACTTTGACAAGAGTTGTGGCAATCTCGGCATATGGGAAAAAGAAAAGCCCATTAGCAGCATTGGTGGGAATATCTAATGAATAGTTTGAGGTAGTTCCGTGAAATTGGGCCTCTGATGCAGTTCTGTAATGGACATTAAATGGTTATAGGCTGATACACAATTCCAGTGACATAGCTATTTTAACCACCAACACTGACTGTATGAAGACCCTTTAGACATCCATGCATGGGGCTGAATTTAATAATTAAATTTCCAACATCAAAATAAGCCTAGCTGTTTTTCTTAATATATAAAAAAAAGTGTTACTCCTTGATTCTACATTCTCAGGGCAAATAGTTTGTTAAAAAAAAAAAAAAAAAAAACTGTGGATAAAATTCATGTTATTTCATTTTGGTAATTTATATGTTTGCCTCCTTTGAGGAGGGGTCTTTGCCAATCCAAAGTATGTGTACCCGTAGGCCTGCAGGATGAGCATCACGCACTCTGCACACACAGATTTATTTATAAATTCAAAAAAAAAAGAATCTTGTTTCGTATAAGGAGCCTACTGGTGGTTGTGTGAGAGCACGTCCACCCCTGCAAGAACTTGACTGACGGAAGGAAACCCGCGCCAAAGTTTACTTTCGGGTGACGTCATAGCCCGCCACACTGATATCTTAACCGGGGGGATCGACTATTTATTTATTTATTTTTTAAATTTCAGAAAATGCAAAAAAAGAAATTTACCAAAAGAAACCAAGAGTTCCCGAAAGCTACTTTATTTATTTTTGTGTTGTGTTGTGTTTTGTTTTTTTTTTGTTTTGTTTTTGGAAAGCGCTGCAGTCGGGTGTAAGGGTGGGTGGTGGGAAGGGGAAGGAGTTGAAAGCAGGAGAAGTCCTGAAGATCTGACCTTCCGGCGGGAGAAACACCGCCTACCTCCGTCGTCCGACTCCGCTCCGGAAAACGCCTCCAGGTCATCTTCGTCGTCGTCGTCGAAGTAACACATGGCGGGGTCCTCCTCATCGTCACAGCTCATCCTGCTCCTTAGTTTCTTTGGGTAGTTTTCCTGCGCGTCCACCTCGACCTCCCTGTCAGCTGATCTGAGAGAGCCATGCTGCTGAAACGTCACCCCGCCCCCCTCGTCTCTCTCCCAGGGGGGGCGGATCCAGACCACACAAGTCTGTTCTTACATAGAAGTAGTATCACATAACATCATCGATAATCAACTATAATCAGGGGAATTGTGGAATATGAACACAAATTACCTTCCTCTTCTTCTTTTATTCTGGCATCCCTTTTTCAAGTTCATGTCAGTTACTTGTTATTTTAGTGTTATTTATTAACAGTTTAGTGATAAATAGAAGTAAGTATTTTAGTATAAGTGTGATTTACAATGTTTGGTGGACGATTGTTATCTCAAGTCAGGGAAATTTAGAGGTGACAGATAGCAGCCTTTGGGTTATCGAGCCATCAGAAGAATTAAGAAAAAAAAACAAGAGAAGGCGGTGTGTCATTCACGTCATTGCATTCCCGTTAATTTTGGGAATATTGCAACTTTGACATGTTAAAAGATAAATATGAGTCACCATCCTTTGAAAACAAATATATCAACCACCAAGACCATTGAAAGAAATTGACCAGTAGATGGCGACAACAAGACAATAAAGCTTCATTAGAGATCGAGCAGGACAGATAGATAGATAGATAGATAGATAGATAGATAGATAGATAGATAGATAGATAGATAGATAGATAGATAGATAGATAGATAGATAGATAGATAGATAGATAGATAGATAGATAGATAGATAGATAGATAGATAGATAGATAGATAGATAGATAGATAGATAGATAGATAGATAGATAGATAGATTTTTTTTATTGCAGCCAAGTATAGTATGTTCACATATTATAAGAGATAGCATAACCTAAGATAAAGATGGTGGTATAAGCATGACTAAATATGTATATTCACACACACACACACACACACACACAAACACACACACACACACACACACACACACACACACACACACACACACACAAATACAAGATGAAATGATAATTGTACATACAGAATAGAGATAGAGATAGATGTTTACATATACAGAATTGGATGGATATATAAATGAATAAATAAATATGTATGTATACAAATATAGTACACAGTATAATGTACATACAGTCAAGCCATATTATCCGTACTGCTGGTGTATGGATAATTTTGGGCTGGGCTGTATATGTGCATACATGTGTGCATATATACAAAACAGTCTAGCCCAAACTCGTTCACTACTTGCAGTATTTCATATTGATCATAACAGCCTTCAACAGTGTCAAAATTATAAAATCTAAACCATCAAATGTGATAAATAAAAATCAAGTTGTCATCCAAAGTAGGCCAGATGTGTTAAGGGACCTTAAAGAGCATCAAACTTTTGTCAAATAAATCCACGGATGTGGACGGGACCCGGTGACATTAATGGCCTTTTTGTTTGGAATAAGACAACACAATTTATGACATATGAGTGGGTAATAATCTAAAAGACGGCGAGGAAGAGGCAGAAAGAAAAAAAGTAGTTTAAATCTTCGGGTTTGTACCATAAATGATGGAAAAGAAAAAAAAAAAAGATGGCATAGTCTCAGCTAATTCCCAACCACAGGGATATAACCAAAGTCTTTGGTTCTCTTTATTCATGTTTTTGTATGTTGCTGCCATTTGTTTCTGTTCTTAACTTTTCACTTTTCTACTGCAAATTACATTCGATCATTTCAACACATTTGAAAATATATTTTCACGTTACATTTTTTTGTGTTTATTTTCTTAGATTTAAGATCATTTTACAGTAATGAAAATATGCGACCCGGCTATTGTTACATCAAGTCTCTGCCTTCAGATTCCAATGAAACAAAAGCTCAGATTAAAATGACAAGTAACTTTACCAGTAGAGCAGAGATTTCGTTAGGGTTTCCTGATCCTAATCCTCGTGTAATGCTTTTCAGAAAGATTCACAAAAGACGTGTGTGTACATGTATCTTTGTGGTTGTGTGGTTGTGTGGTTGTGTGTTTGTGTTCGTGTGTAATAGATTTAAAGCATGCCATTAAATTACAGCGATGCGCTGGGTTCACTGATGACCTCTCATTGTAATATCACATCACAGATAAACCTTTTTACATGGCATCAAGGCATGGAGGGTTAAAGTATTAGCTAGGTGTGGGCACGTCTCTAACTCCCAGTCTCTCTCTCTAAGCTGAAATGCACTACAACATCTGTCATCCTCTCTACACATTTCCACAGACCGAGTATTTAGCCTTCTGTTGATGTTGAAGTATCATCCTCTTATGCGCCACAAACACAGCAAGCGACCCTTCACAAGGGTTTTTTTTTGGTTTCTTTTTGGATGCTCTCTTTTGGCTACAAGAGAGGTTAGAGGACTGCGGGATCCATGGAGGAGAAGGTACAAGTCATATGGTTTGCAATTTTTTGTGACAAATTCAAGTCGCTCTGTCTTTTGCCAAGATTATCCATGCCAGAATATACTCACAATTATATAAATGTAACTTTTAGTTAGTTTTAGGATGAGGGTTCCTTGCTTTGACTTTTTCTTTGCTTTCTTGTGATTTTCAACTCACATAAAGCACTCCCAAAAATATGAACTGAAGTTTAAAATTTTGTCATTTTTGTATGTTAAGAACAGCTATGTTCAACCATCTGCATCACCTTTGCTGGTCAGCATTCTTTTATCCCTCAAATTAATACTGTATCTTTTTATGAAATTCTCTTTTTGCCTGCTTTTATGCAGGTTAAAGAGTCTCCCAAAAGAAGTAATGGATTCCTCCTGTCCTTCCATCATCACCAGGTAACAGGCCATCAGACAGCCTTACATCAAGCAGCCATGATGGGAAATAGCCACGCCATAGCGGCCCTCATTCAAGGAGGCTGTGCCTTGGACCTCCAGGACAAGGTAAGGGGTGGATGATTGACATGATCCATCTGTGGGCTGTTAACTGTATGTTTGACCATTGATATCACTCTCTAAGGATGGCAACACTGCTCTGCATGAAGTATCCTGGCATGGGTTCACTCAGTGTGTCAAGTTGCTGGTCAAAGCCGAAGCTGATGTCAACATCCAGAACAAGGTACGACCCCTCATTGGGATTTGCAAGATGACTCATGCAACATCAGTCATAATGTCTGGTCATAAATGAGATTAGTCAGTGCAGATAAGTAGGATGAAATAAGTTTGGATAGGGTTTTTTCGTTTTTTCTTTATCAAATCAAGTACCATTTTGTCCCCTTCATAAATTATATTGTTTAATGCAGGCAGGGAACACAGCACTTCACCTCGCCAGTCAGAACGCACATGCTCAGACTGCACGTCTTCTGCTGCACAGAGGATCCTCACCAGACACCAAGAACATTGTGAGACCTCCAGATCCTAAGCCTGTTGTCTTCGATATCCCTAAGCTCCCTTTGCTTTCTTGGTGACAACCTAGACTGTGTTTGGGTTTTAGGCGGGTGACACCAGTTTGCATGTGGCTGCACGTTACAACAACGTGACCGTTATGAAAATCCTGCTTGGTTCTCTGTGCTCAGTGACAGCAAGAAACCAGGTACAGGTTGTCCTCAATATGTCTCAGGGATCTCTAACCCTCGATGTTGTATGTTTTCTTGTATTGTTTTCCTCCTTTTCAAGGGCAGATATAGTTTTTTTTTATTTGATATAAATAACTTGGCACATGGCTTATATGTAACACTAACAAGTGTGAGCATACAAGTTACAAGTATTTCTTCAGTTTTATGTACATGCAGGTTGTGACATGTTATTTCTTGCTTCTGCTGTGCATAAAATGATTGAAAAGCCCCGGTGAAAGACACACATCTTTGCATGTACCTCTTTGCAGAGGGGGGACACAGCTCTGCATGTGGCTGCTGCTCTGAACCACAAGAAGTCGGTTCAGCTCTTACTGGAGGCTGGGACAGATGGCACTATCAGAAATGATGTAAGGTCTCACTTGAACAAACAGTTTTATCTTGTCATGGAAAAATACCGATAAAGGCAGATGCTGATTGATTGGCTTAAATCTTCAGTCAACGTGTTTTTTTTATGTTCATCTAACTAACTTGTGACATCTTGAGAAACTAATGCAGCGTGTCAGCAAAATGTAGAGCAAACGCAAGTTTAGAGGCAGCAGGGATGTGATGGACAGAACAGCAGTGACAGCAGTGGTGGGAAATTTGAAGGATTTTTTTTTTTTTAATCTTTTGAGGAGGCTGACGATTACTTGTGTCCCGGCCGTGTGCCACAGCATCTGCAAAATGACAAAAGAATTGTCAAAAGCATTTATCGTCACACTTACCTTGTAGCTCCACACATCCTTAGATGCTTCAAAGAGCTCTTCTCCCCACTGACATGCAGGAAAGAATGCAGCCCATCACAGTTTTATTACATCTGGCTTCCCTGTCACAGTGAATAAACTCCACTTATCGGCAAAACTGGTGACAGTCATTGATTAATCTTCAGTTTAGTTCTTCAGAACTGAAGGAGGCTCTTGGCAGAGAGATCAAACATTCCTTGAGAGATATCTCAAGGTCAGCTGCCAGACAAATACATGTCAATAGGTACTCTATCCAAGGTGTCTGAGAATCTATACAAATTGCATTTGAAAGTGACAGGGGGCGTGACTCTGTAGGGGGCTGCCTTTTGTCCGAACCTCCAGAACTGAAAATACATATATTTTTTTAATGTTGTTAATAAGAGCTGTTTACCAACTACCTGCATATCATGTTAAAATAACTACCATAAAAAATTGCTGACTAGAACATACCCCTCACTGGATTTTCTGGAAATAAAGGATACATCCCAACAGAAAGTTTAACAAAAATAGAAAATGTTGCATCTATTGCCATCACATCTTGGACAAAAGTTACATACTGTATATAATGGTCATAAACATAAAAAATAACAATAAAATCAAATATGATTTTTGCCAAAATAGTTTTTCTCTCTAGAGCTTGTAAAACAAGAATGATAGAACCAGAAAGAGAGAAACTGCATGTTTAATTAAATTTTCTGTTCAGTCTTATGACATACTCGTGTTCAGTTTTTCAACGAGTTCAAGAACTGGCACCCTCAATGTTTTAAAATTATTATTAATATTACTTACCAATCTATTTTTTCTGTCGTCATGTTTCATTGCTGATAATACTAAAACTTCACTGCCCTGCCAGGAGTACTGCTTAGCAACCTTACAGCAGTATAAAACATATTGGTTTGGTTTTGCTTTGGTTCATGAAAAGAAATGTTTTGTATCCGCTACACGTTATACTTGTGTTGAGTTTCAGGCAGGTAAAACAGCCCTTGACCAGGCCAGAGACAACAACCACAAGGACATGGCTCTCCTCCTAGCCAGAGCTCCTCAGGTTCGTGTCTGCTTGGCATATTGATTCCACATAATTTCAGGAAGAATGTTCCTTTACATGTGCAATAATGTCCAAACTTTTTTTCATCTATTGGTGAGCATTTTAGCGAAAGTATTCATTTAAACTGCATTTACAAAATTCTGTGTAAATAAGGCTTTTTCTTTGATTTCGTCCTCAGGTTCATCGCTTCATGAGAGGAAGAACCATAGTGAAAAAAAGAGAGGGCCTGACTGGTGGACGAAGGTCCGATTCAGATATGAAAACGGAAATTGAACCAACACAAGTAAGACAATCTTAACATGATAGAGCACAAAACACCAGCTTTCCGCAAGACTCTCACAAGTATTTAAAATTGAAAAATAACTCATTTCTTGAGATGTTTCGTGCCCAGCTTTAGCAGCGCTCTACTGTATTCCTCAAAAGCCTTTTTGGCTTGGTTAGATATTTTCATCACAAAGACAAGAATTCTTTAATCTGCTACCTCACTTGTCCCATATGGCATTTCAGGTCTCTCTAAAGTGCTCGACTCATGCACTTTCACCTCATATTGATAGTTCTTAACCTCGTTCACATGTTTCTTTTTTATATTCATTAACTGTTGATGGCCCTCAGAGAGATCATATCAATCACGTAGAAAATTGAATCATAATCAGTAAAATGCTCATAATCAGAGATAATATGATAAGCATTTCCAATTGTTTTTCAAAGAGTCAGTAGCTTGAAGGAATTCTGTTCCAACTGACTGTGTATGAAATGTAGGACAGCAGTTCTTTGGTGGTTAAAAAACACAGTAGTGACCAAGCGGAGACCAGAGAACACGAGATTGTTTCCTCCACCAAGAGGCAGCAGCAGGATATTCACGAGACCCCAGCTGCCCCCGGCACCCCTGATACGCACCAGAGGAGGAAAGTCAGACAGAAGGTGCGTCAGCGGTTGTGTACAGCTGTGTAATAAATGTTATTGCTGTAGATTCATAATCTTTTTTTAGTCTGATTTTACAGAATCAAAGTATACGCTTGATCTAAATTGCAGAAACAACAGTTTTCTGTTAAAGGAAGTCAGGGAACTGAGCAAATTGGATAACGAAATTGAGTTATTTTAAGTTTAAAGAAGAACCTGGAAATGTAGGCTGAATGATGCTGAATTCATGTGAGCTCATTAATTATTTTTTTACAGGCTGTCCGAATAAAGAAGGATCTACACTGGGCTGATAAATGTGATGATATATCCCCCCTGAATGGAAACACCTACCAGCTTTACACTCTGTACCGCGACAAGGATGGCAACATTCGACAGGTTAGTCAGAGAAGATAGACAGAGCTCCATAACAAATAGATAAAAGTGTGATAACCCTGGCGCTTCAACTTACTCGCACACTCGCACACGACGGAAGATGCTGCACTCGGTATAGTTTCTTTACCACAAATATTTTCTGTAGGCACCTGCCAAGGGCTGCCTCTGTAAACCACTGATCAATAAGCTGGATGGGCAGCTGAAAGCCACACAAGAGGAGATGAGGATGCACATCCTCAACATGCAACAGCAGGTGGACACCAGGCTGGACAGAATAGACCGCCGGAACAGACACCAGGTCTGTGTCCCCCCGATACACATTCCATTCACCTTCTGTTGGAAGGCAGAATCCACCAACCTGTGACAAACTGCTATGTCTGTCTACACGATTGTTAACATGCACATCATACAAATTCCATCACCAGTTTAAATTCAAATTTAAAAAAAATGAAGAGACATTGGTCAAGACAGTATCCTGCTTAGTTTATTGCCCTGAATCCTCTGAAGTGTCATCACTTTAGTTCGGAAAATCTGAGGAGAAAGAGAGTTTAGTTCCAAGGTAGCACCTCCTTTGTAAAAGCAAACATGACTTTTTTTGAAGGCCACTGTGTTTGCAGAGAAAGAGATTGATGGATGTTGCAATAGAAGACATGAAGTTGGTTGGTGTGAGACAAGAGGATGTAGAGAATAGGGTTAGATCGAGGCAGATGATTTGCTGTGGTGAACCGTGTTGGGAACAGCTGAAAAAACGCAGAAGAAATAGAGGAAAGAGGAAAGAAGAAAAACATGCCCTTCACTTCAATATTCTTGGAAGGGAAGGGCATGTTTCATGATTTTTTTTCACAAATCAAAGTCCAAAAGCCCAAAGATGGTTATTTACTCACTTGATTTCTGTTATTATCTTTTGACAGGTGAGAATGTTGGACATGCTTAATCAAGAAAGAGCAGCTGCTCAGAGAAAGAACATGATATACATGATCCAGCGGGCAGTTGCTCAGGGTCGAGAGGAAGCCATGATGACACAGGTATCGAAATTACAAACAAAACCGTGTCATTTGAGATGCACTGTTTAAATGTCAAAAAAATTATGAGTTTTAATCTGGAAGACTAGAATGAAGAATAAGTAAGTTTAATGGAGTGTGCATAAATCTGTGGGAAGCTACAGAAAAATAACCGAGTATGGAATAGTCATTTAAATTGTTTTTTTTTTTTGTGTGTGTTGGGGTGAGTGTGTTTGTGTGTTTGTGTGTGGGGTGTGTGTGGGTG
>CAAKHD010014304.1:127847-227997 GCA_901007705.1 Fistularia tabacaria
ATTAAATTATGTGTGTTTTAAGAGAAATAGGAGAGTTTGTAAAAGTGTTTTTAATAGTTTTAAATTGTTTTTTTTGTGTGTGTGTGTGTGTGTGTGTGTGTGTGTGTGTGTGTGTGTGTGTGTGTGTGTGTGTGTGTGTGTGTGTATGTGCGCTGCAGGCAGCATTGAATCGTGACTTGAAGAGATGGTGCATGGCCCACATCCACATTCCAGCCAAAGGCCAGTATCATACACTTTTCCCCTCGTCCTCCGTGGACCACTCTGTGGGCGACACAGACCAGGAGTCCCACCCACTGCTCTCCATGGTGTCTGGAGAAAGCAGCACCTCACTGGCTACATATGTCAACATTCTTCCATCCACTTCTCACCAAAGTCTTCCTGAGTTTAAACGGGAGCACAGTGGGAGCAGGTCGTACTTTGAGATGAAGGTGGACAGGTCACCAGGTTTGTATGTAGGACCTCAAACAGGACTTAAAGACTGCATTTTATTCAGTGTGATAGTTGAAAGAACAATAATAATCAGTAATAGTAACTCATTTTAGAAACATCCCCTATACATTCATTAGTGGGAAATCTAAAATGTAAGACAACAGTTTAACATGACCTGGAATAGCATTCCATATCCAACAGAGCAACAACAGAATCCAACAGAAATAAACATATTTCTGTGATTTTATGCAAATAATGCCTGAGACCCGAAATGATAATTTACGTTCCTAAACATTTTTCTTCCGAAACTGTTGTGTTTATATGTGCAGTAGATACTGATGCCTATGCAAACTGACATTAAAAACCCTTTAGCAGGGCTTTATGTCGCCACATCCTCCACACAACACTGGTTGAATTCATGTTAGAAGGACAAGAAAAAAAAAATGTCTTTATTTTTTTTGCCCCATGCAACATATTTAGATCAAACTAAAACATCAGTAATGTAGAATCACACAATAAAAACATACACCTGCTTTTGATTAAATGACATCCTGTTAAAAATCCTTTAACACTTCATTTGCAGGATATAGTCCTGGCCAGCAATTTATTTTCCATTTCAATTGGTTTTTCTAATCATTACTTTTAAAGCCCTCTGATACATTCACTTCGGAGTGATGTACAGCAATCTTTTTACCAACAAGAAAGTTGGGGTCAGAAAATGGCTCTCTGTTAAATGTATCAATATATCAAAATAATTGCTATGAACAATTAGAAATGCAGATTAAAAACATACCCCCCCCCCATCTCCATTACTACCAAGTAAAAGTTTTTATTTGTCTCCATATTTCTCCCCTGGCAGATGACAATGAGAACGCGGCATTGTTTTCTCTCTCTGCCCAACACTCAAACGCCCCCTACTGGCAGAACAGTGCCACAGCAGCCCTGGTGCCGCTGAGTGGGGGGGGGTTCACAAGCAGCAGCAGCTACTCCAGCCTAAATGACCAAGGACCTTTGAGGAGCCAACACGTTGGAGAGCTAATGGCAAACAGACAAACCAGGAAGAACGCCAACCCCAGCAGAACACTGGAGTTCTTCATTGACCGTCCAGCTGAGCCTTCATTCAGCCAGGAGAGAAATAACCTGCACGCGATGGAGGTGTGGCTTTTCGAAGATTTCGCGGTAAAAAGCACTAAGAAAGAAAAGATGCACGGTCTCTTCAACATGATGGGTCTTTTGTATGAAATTTATTAATAACCATTTTTTTAATGATTTTCTGATTTTTTTTGTCATATTACAAAAAGGTTAGGTAGTTGCAAATGTACACAAAATGTTTTCCCGTGACTTTGTTAATTAGCAAGTTCTGCAAAAATCATGAATGAGGACATCACAAAAATAAGGAAAGACTGTGAGAGAGAGAAAAAGATTTTTCGGTGGTTATATCCTCTTTTTGAATTAGTCATTACCTTATCCTTTCTTATTTTCTGACAGGTGACTCAGCGGTTCTTTGAGTGCGTGTCACTTCAGTTGGAGCATTGGTACGAAAGGAAGGTCTCAGAGGTGGAGGAGAAGACGGCTCTGAGGGCTGAGCAGGACAGGGAGGAGCTGCTGCAGCAGATCTGCATGCTGGAGGAGGAAATTGAGAGGTTGAGAGTCACTGTGAATAAAGAAAAATGTTGAGTTTTGAGAGCAATTCATCCTCGAAACTCAATAAATATTTTCTCTCAAGTTCAGAATTTACAACTCGGAGCAACTAACACTGCGGTGGACTTTTCAAGATCTGTCGAGATCTTTTCAAATGCTAACATAGACTGTGGTATACTCTCTTGCCAGTCCACACATTTGCTTGATTATGTGTTAACCCCTCTTTTCTAAATTCATTTGTACTTACCGGCAAAGTATTATTCAGTATGTTCTATCAATCTGAAGAAAGCAATCGAAGAAAATGAAATATGCCCATTCAAAGACTAATGTGATCGAGACAATATATTCAGGATGATTAACAGAAACAATTGAAGGTGCTGAAGTCAGCATGCCATCACCGTCAAAAGACTGACGTATGAATAAGGGTTGTGATTATTGGGATACAATCTTCACCAGTTCACCAGAAGAAAGAACATGTACATACACAAACATATATATACATATATAAGCACATACACACACATATATATACATATATTTAAGCACATACACACACATGTATATACAAACACACACATACACATACATACATATATATACATATACACATATATATGTGCATAAATATATATACATATACATACATACATACGTATACAAATATATACATATATATACACATAAACCCAAAGCTAACTGCTAAAAGGGGGGGGTATTTTAAATGAAATGCTCCCTTTCCAATTTTCTGATAAGTAAATGTGCGTAAAATAAAAGTTAAGTATAGAGATCACACCTTTAACCTGTTCTCTGTATACAGTTTTTGTAAGTGTTATTATCGATACCTTGGTGCATAGGGAAAAGATGTGGGGTAAACTATTGGCAGTAATTAGATGGTACAGGTATATATATTTACAATTACGATTCTGTATATGTGTGGTGTGTGTGATAGTGGCATACATTTATCGTGCAACATGTCCAGCAACACCCAAAGGATCATTTCCAACGTTTGCAAATAACGGGATTATCAATTAGACTGACATGGCTGTTCTCACTTCAATCGATAGTTCACATACATTGCATGTTTTACATTCCTTCTTATGTAACGGTAGTCATCTGCATTGTCCCTATTGAATGGCAGCAGTTCGCACACAACCACCATGACCGGCATGTGGGTGAGTCTCGGCCTCAGCGCATTGTCAACAAACAAACAGACATATTGGACAGAGTCCCGCCCCCTCCTGCTTAGATGTCTGGGCGGAGCTCCTGGTTGTGTAACCCAATGATCCTGGTGTGACATCTGGCTTTTGGCCGCAGCGAACACAGCTGCAGATTCTGAAGGGAAAATCTAATCGATGCTCCATTGACTCTGTCAGTGTGTGATGGAAACCTAATTAAAGGCCCTCCGGGCACAACTGGTCATTTTATGCAGCTGAGCACCAGGGCTCTCAGATCAAGCCAGTAATATGTACTATTGCTTCTATCTGAGGGGGATGGGGGGGGCGGTGGGCCCCGCTGAGAGGGACGAGGTCAGCATTCAATATGTTCAACTCATGTACAGTATGTGCTTGTCGTGTCATTGCTGAACCCTGAGCACACACACACACACACACAGTGGTAGGGGCAACGAAATATCAGATGCATGCACTTTTTTTCACGAGGCACTCCTTGTCAGAGAGAATGTTCATCAATGAATTCACCTGAGTCACAGAGCTAACACTGGCATGTCTAAAACATGTAGGAGGAAGAAAAATAGAATGCTTACAATTGGGATCATGATTGACAGAGAGGTTAAAATGCGTTGAGAGTTCCATTTATATGCATGTGTGGACTATGGATTATTAATCTCCACTCATACCAGTGAGAATACATCTAATTAGGCGACTTTTTCAATTCCTTTTTTCAAGTTGATCATGAACTGAATTTATTGTTGCCTATGATATAAGTCTAGGATGGAATGGATGTGCGGTCAGGCTGAAGTAGAGCCTAGAGAAGGGGTCAGAGTAAGGATACAGCAGGCACTGTTGAATCAGCTAAATAAGATAAATCAACAGTACAGTGAAAACGTTAGCGCCCTGTTTAATATTTAGGTAGCGCAGACAGTATTCAATGTGGAAAAGGAATTTTCCCTATGGGGATCAATGATGTATTATCTTATCTTACGTGACACAGGCACTGAGTAATAAATGCTTTACTATGTTCAGGCTTGGGAGCGATCGCTAAGAGTGTCTCGATGGGTTGCATTCTATATCAAACCAAAAGAATGAGCCGAAAGAGGAAACATACTGAGAGAGGCAGTGATGTGCTGTTTTCGAGTTACACTTGGACAGCAGATATTACAAAATCTGCTAGGATATAATTATGAAATCAATTATAACAAAGGTCAATGGTTGATTTGAGTTTACGAATGCATTTAAACATGAACTTGAACATGCATTAAAAAACAAACACGATTTGAATTTGACAGCCATATGACTTAAACTGACAAGCATTAAAATTATAGGTCAGATTGAGATTGTTTGGACATAGAAGAGGAGGAATTGTGAATTTATTTGCAGAAGGATGCTCAGAGCGGAACTGAATACACGCACACACACACACACACACACACACACACACACACACACACACACACACACACACACACACACACACATAAATATATATATATATTTTTTGTTGTTGTTGCATTATGCCTGCATTGGTGCAGAATCATAACAATGAAATTGTTGGCTATTATTGATCGTACATTTGGTACCCCCTCCAGGCAATATTGAGGTTGATGAAGAACTTTTAAATGATAATCTGTTTGTGTTTGCTTTTTAAAAAAAATGTTATGAATATGTTTGTTGATGAGATATAAGTGATTATGTGCACTTTTTTCCACAACTGAAATAAGCTCTTACCCAAGTATAAAATATTGATCATGTAATGCATTTGCTTGCTATTATAAAGCAGATACTTTAGGCACATTTATGACGCGATTATCCTTTTGCCTCTTGTATTTTAATGTTAGAAGGTATTGAAACAGATACGTAAAAAGAAATTATAGACCATCACTGTATTTTAGATGTTAAGTGTTCCTCAAGAAGCTAACTTAAAGAGGCAATATTTTATTAAATTGAACCGGCGCTTAGTTTGAATTAACTGACATATGACTTTCAGTCAGCCAGTAGTTTTAAGGACAGTTGGTGCAACAGGCAGGACATCGGCCCCAGAATCCCATTATCCCCATCAAACAGGAAAGTGTGAGTGTGTATCGTAATGCCTGCCAGTCAACTCACAGCCATCTTTGTGTGAAAGATGAACCATAAACAAATATCACCTCTCTTTGTCAGAGAGGGCAATATTGATGGCACCGGCTAGTGTTGGCACTGCTGGCATGTACAGGAGAGAGGGGAGGGGGGTGGGGCACATTGTCCCGTCGAGAGGTGGTCGATGCTCACATCCTGTGAACCCAGCATGTAACACGGGAGAATGCTCCCAGCACACAGTGCACTCACAAATACACACACAGAGTCAAAGGCAGGTTTGGGGACTAGGGCTTGGGAGCTCTTAACACCTCCATGGGGTAGCCGCGGTGACGCAGTGAACTCCTCGGATGCTAAAGTAAACAATGATGAAGTGCATCAACAGCCAAAGAGGGAATCCATAAAAATGAAATGTAAGTGATGCTGTTGAAATGGTTGAGTGAAGAAATTTGCTGTTCTGTCTCCAAACCAGTTGTGTGATTTAACATTCAACAATTCCAGGGGCTTCAAAAATATTTAGATGGGTCAGACAACTTGTTCATGCTTTTAAAATTTTCCTTGCAGTGAAGGGAGACCAAGCTTTGAAAGGAACTATAGACAGTATTTGCATGTTATTTTGTGTGCATACCTCGCTATGAGCATGAGCTGTCTGACGCAACAGATGTCAATGCTTGCAGTATATCGTATTTTTGAAAACAGGTGAGATTCTACTGCTCAGAGGATTTATGAGTCTTATTTTTACCCAATGTGTCTTCTGTGCTTTTCAGACTCTTTGAAAAAGACTGAAGAATATTTGAAACATTATTGACATGAATATATATGTTGAGCAAATTTAACATGTCATGTCTTCCAGAGCTTGGTGAAGATTACTTCGAGTTTATAATATATTAAGTCTCAATATTAATACCTACACACAGATGACAGATTTTAAAGGGAACCCCCCCCCCCAAAAAATGTTTGCAAGCGGATTTGTATGCTGACAAGCTATTCTAATAACTGACATTGACTTTTCACAGTTTTATCTGTATCATTTACAAGCTGGTCTATATATATGTATGTTTTAACTGAACTTGATGTACAAAATCAATCCTGTGGTTGATTTTCAAAATGATATACCATATTTATCCAGCAGAGTGTGATGTGACTCCACTGTTTACAATTCTCCTGTTGAATTCAGTTGTTTTTCAGACATGTAGAGTACATGGCAGAACAAACAATTTTCGTGAAACAACTAAATTATTATTCAGTATTACTTGGCGATAAGCATGAAATAGAATATTAGTCATGAGACAGATAGCTTGATGGAACCAACGCCACTAATGATTATTTAGAAACATATGTCAGTGTAGAAATGTCCCTGGTTTAGCAAACCTATATTCATTCCCTACAGGCGTAAACAACAGCTGCAGACTAAACGCCACCTCTTCACAAAATAGCACCAGGCTTCCATATATTAGATCATGGATCGTTAAAGCCACCATTATTATACGCAGCAATCAGGAACTATTTATGGTGCCCACAAGCATTATCCATTCAAAAAAACAATCCAGCATCAGACAGTATTTCATCAAAAAAAAAACATTTCAACCAGTTGGTATGTGCTAACTGTGAAATTTGATGGAAAGGACTTTTTATAAAGTAAAGAAACGTTTTGATTCACATAATGTTCTTGTACATCTCTGTCGGCCTTCAAGAAAAACTTTGATCAATTCGTTATATATGTGTCTTTTTTTTCTTTGCGCGTACTATTATTTTTTCCATGCAAAATTCTCATATGTGCACACACTGCCTGTATGCTTGTCAAGCTTTTCCTCTGAGCGCTTGACAGTGTGTCTCTCCCCCACCTTACAGGAAGGACATTTTCAGTGTAAGCCCTCTCAGGACTGCAGATTCAGTTGTTAGGCCTGGTACACTGATATATTGTATCACGATTCCTGCTCATCACTGAATTGGACAAAGTCATCCGGATTGGCTCCTTTATATCTTTTACATGCTGCTCTTTATCCTTTTCATCCAGTATAGAAACAAAAACAGAGTAAAGCAGGTATAAAAAAGGGTATGTTTCAGGGGTGACTTGAGGAACTCATAACCCAACATGTTACTATATGTATTTTTATTTGCAATTTAAAAAAAGGAAAAACGAAAACATGTTTCGTTTGTATTTCTGGGTTTCAGTTTTGCTAAACACAGACAGAAACAGAATCAGGAAAAGGTACCCCTCTGGAACAGCAAACACCTTGGTAGATCAAAAAATTCCATTGCAAAATTTTGTGTTCTCCAGAGAGATGTGCGGAAATAGCAAAGCGCCAAACCATTGGAATTGCGCAGCATTAGTTCTGTGTGGATGCGTTTAATCTTTTCTTTTTTGACCAAGGACTTGTTACAAGAAAATAATAACTAATCAATCTTGAAAAAAATGTAAATTTGCAGGCCTAACAAAAGTATCCATTTTGACTATCCTCATCTGTTTTGTATGTTGACAGTCCAGATCAGGGGTGGGCAAACATCTTGGCTTCGAAGCCACATTCAGTCCGTCAAACTCAGCAGCGAGCTGAACTTTTAATAAATGAGCTGGAAAATGTGGGAGCATAATGAATATAATATATGTGAAGTCATTTTTGAATGTCCTTTTTTATACTAAATAAATAGAAAAACATGCTAACCATTGAAGGGCTTAAAGGGAGTAGTGTTGCAGGATAGCCTTTTTTCCCAGAGCATAAAAACCTGGAGGCAGTGTTCTGAAAGCGAACTCCCAGGATAGCTCTGTGGCATGGTGCGTTCAAGTTCCATTGAACACTGGAAATTCTCACAGAAGTAGAACAAGATACCACCAGCTGTGAGAGAGTTGGAAACTGTTTCTTGTTCAGGGAGGAAAGAAACTCAACCAGAGTTTAAATTTTCCTTTGGGACAGTCAGATTGGAAACCGATCAGTTGTTATTCCTGAGATTCATCAGAGAGTCAACCACAGGCTGGACCTGCTGCTGGTCCTGCAATTCTAGCATGTTGACAGGCTTCTTCCGGTGTCTCTGGCATGGAGAAATGCGCAAATTATGTGTCTGTCATTTGCTGCTTATATACTAATTCGTATACCTGTAGATAACACACATTTGTGCCTTAAAAAGAAGAAAAAAGTTTCGCTAAGTCAGTGAGCTAACCTCGCATCGGTAGCGCCTTTTTCTTCAGACGCCAAGTTACTGGCATAGTTAGCATGCTACAAGTTGTATTCCATCTCGAAAGGCTAAAGTCTTCTGATAAATGACATAAGTACAGCCCTGGGTCGCAATTCATTTAAAAATGATTTTTTTTTGCACCCCGCTCCTTGTTGAAAACCCAACTGTCGATTTTTTTGCTAGCTCGTTTTTTTGGCGCTGTGTGACCCACACACATGAGAGCAGGTCAAGAATAGAATAGGAATTTGACATCGGAAAAGGCCCTGTGTATATGTGGTTTGCCATCTAGTGGTGCAAATCAAGTACTGCAGGAAACCGGGTGAACCTTAAGCTTTTTATGAGATTGCGGTTGATGAGAAATTCTTATGGGCATGAGTGAACAATGCTGCAGGTTGTGCACCTAGGGCTGCAGTTTGCCCACGTCTGGTCTCGAATACCCATACGAATAAATCATTTTGCTGCCAATGACTTAGCAGCCATGTCTCCCTCCGCTCTGCGCCCCAATACATTGAAGTCTAAATTTGTGCATCATTTGTCGCTGATCGGCTTTTCATTAAAATTAATGGAGGCCCTGAGATCAACACTATATGTAGATCCTATTATCCATCCCTGGCATTTCCAATCCCGAGCGTTGTCCAGTTTTCATTTAAAACTGACTCAATCCTCATGAGATAACTAATTGTAATTACAGTAGCTTGGTTTTAGCACAAGCGGTAACAACTGGAATGAATGGGCAATGGGCTGGATAGATTTTTGAGAAAAGGAAAAATTAAACATCCCATGTATGAGTTCCAAACTTCTCATGGCAGACATTGTGCCTGGTACTGAAATGTTCAGTGAGCTTTTTTTCGGGCAAACCAGACCAAAAACGATCAAATATCTCCATACTGAGGGTCAAGACAAATTTATTTGGGGGACAAACTCGTTGCGCAGGTCATGTCTGAGAACAAAAGTTTTGAATATTAACCTGATTTAGGGTCAAGTAGCAACAAAATACAGTGTAAATGATATGAACTTTAAATATCACGGGAGGGATTTATGTTGCATTCTATTAGGAACAATTCATTTTTGGATGAGCGATTATTTTCCAATAACAAATATAAAACTACGTTACAAGATTTGAATGGAAAAAATATGAGGAAAAACAGTAGAACTCGAAAGATCACAGACCAGCAAATAGAAGTATGTGGGAAATGGGAGGATGTTTCACACTCTGCAAGGGTTCCATTCGGGTTTTTGCGATGACAAAAAGCGGTTGTAACCTTATATATAAAGCTAATCGGCTTCTTGATGAACAGTACTGTAAATCTGCCTGTAAAACTTACTCTGACATCGACTTCTATTTAATCCAAATAATCTCTGCGTTCATATTTCTTCCCAACCTTCAAGTCACTAGACATACGCTACAAATGGATTATCTTTTTATGTGGCCTATTGGTGTCAGCATTTACTTTGATCAGCCCTCCTCATGTTGCGTCAATCTTCCCATTATTAATGTGATATTCTTCAAATTTTTGTCTCACCATCTGGCAACATTTGTAATATTCTTGTAAAAAAGCAGATTCAAAAAGTGAAATTCATCTATGATGAGAGTATGTCACAGCACCTCAACCCATTGATGGTGATATGACAATATCATATGTGTTTTGAATTTTTTTTCATGTGCATTTTCTGTCTGTCTGTTCACAGTTTGAAGGCATGAGGCAGTGAAATGATGAGACACTGACCATGGGTGATTGGAACCTGCTGGGCAGCATTCTAGAAGAGGTCCACATTCATTCCACCATTGTGGGCAAGATCTGGCTTACCATCCTCTTCATCTTCCGAATGTTGATTCTCGGCGCAGCCGCTGAGGACGTCTGGGACGACGAGCAGTCGGAGTTCGTGTGCAACACTGACCAGCCAGGCTGCAAAGCAGTCTGCTATGACCGTGCCTTCCCTATCTCCCTCATTCGCTTCTGGGTCCTACAGGTAATCTTTGTCTCTGCACCATCGCTGGTCTACATGGGCCATGCCCTCTATTGCATCCGAGGACTGGAGAAAGAGCGCATACGGAAACGTATCCAGCTGAAGGAGGGGCTGGATGAGGCTGAGTTGGCATTAGATGAACACAAGCGAATGGAGAAGGAGCTTAAGAGGCTGGAAGAACAGAGGAAGGTGAAGAGGGCTCCTCTAAGAGGTTCTCTGTTGAGGACCTACATCATCCATATCCTTACCCGCTCTGTGCTGGAGGTTTGTTTCATCATGGGCCAGTATATACTCTATGGCCTCCAATTAGAGCCGCTCTACAAATGCGAGAGGCTGCCTTGTCCCAACAGTGTAGACTGTTACATCTCTAGGCCAACGGAGAAGACCATCTTCATGGTCTTCATGATCGCCATTGCTGGTGTGTCACTTTTCCTCAATATTCTGGAAATATCTCACCTGGGTGTTAGGAAAATAAAACAGACACTTTACGGAGAGAGGTACATGGAAGATGACAGTCTAATTTACAAGTCGAGAGCGAAAGCGTCCTTACCGCACCTTTGTGTGATGAATACATCCCCTCACAATGGGCCTTTGACTCAGACCTTTAAAGTCATCCCTGACGCAGAAATGAAACTCCCTCATTATACTGGACTCAAACCCAACCAGGTGGACATGAGACACAACAGCTTGGCTTACCTGGGACAAAGTCAGACCAGCTACATCTGCCCCCAGCCAAGGATGCCACAGAATTGTGCAGTCCAACCCCAGGGGACCGCTGGGGTCCACACAACCATGGTGGACCATCACGTTGTCTGGGGTTCTGCTGTGTCTAATCTGGAGGAGAGCCATCACGAGGACACTGATGAAGGAGAACAACCAAAGCCCGACCATTTAGAAACACTGCTGTCCAGTAGCACCTTAAGGCCCAGCGCTATCAGAGATCTGGACAGCAGGGATCGGAGGGAGTCGATGGCGAGCGATCTCCTGATCGCAAACCCTCGGAAAACCAGCTTCATGATCAGGCCACCATCTGAGAGCTTCTCATCAATCAGCGGCTCGACAAGCCCTTCTTTACATACCTCAGAGGAGTCGGATGAACTGGGCTCCCTGCAGGGAGACATGCCCATGATGCCACCTGCAGGAGGCCGAAGAATGTCAATGGTAAGTAAAGCACTCATGTTGTGCAAGATTATTGCTTTTTTTTTAAATGCAAATATATACGACAAAGAGTACAATCTAAATCCAGGCATTATACAATTGATTATTAGGGCCATCATAGTGTTCTGTTCCTTTTAGAGATTTGTCAAATCTTATTTAGTCAACATAAACCAGGTATAACAGTGAATGCTACATATTTGTTTACTGAATGGTGAAGGTCTAGCATGGTTGTCTTATAATGTTTTATAATTTCCCCGAAAATAACCTAAATCGCAGAGTAATTGCAAATGGAATTTGACAAACTGCCTCAACTGATTTGGACCGGAGAATAGCAAGCGGATGGATGAGAACCTCGTAAAAATCATCAGGGCCATAACCCCTTTGTTCCGCTGCGGCATTGTGCAAAATTTTTATTTGGAATTCAGATATATTGTCAAATCACCCCCTTATTATTCCAGTACTGGATCAGTTAGTAAGTTCAAAAGCCGGGCTAACCATAATCAATTCCTCATGATCCTGAATTGTATTTTTTAATCCTTAACTATTGTCCAAATCCCAAACCACAGTTTTAACAGCACATATGAGCTTACAAATGTTTCTAGTTCCTTTTGAAATAAAATAAAATGATCACTCATTTATCTAGTTTTAAATTGCCTTAGTGACATACGTCTTACTGCATGTTTCTGAATTATGGACTAAAGATCAGTAACCATCGCAGCCAATGCGGTCAAAACCTACATTGCAGTGGGGGCAGAGAATGCTAGAATAAAATAAAAGTTGAGTTATCCGACCGGTCGAGGGATCGTTCATACATTAAGAAAACATGGCAAAGAGTTAGAGATGGAGCCGATTTATCTTAAGATGGCAGTTAAATAAAAAGGGAATAAAATATAGATTCCGCCCAGGAAGGGAAATATCATTATAGGATATCACCAACCAAAACACTACTATTATTACTATAATGCTGATTGTGGTCCTGGTCTCAACCTAGACAAGATCCGATCCATACATAACGAATTATCATTTATTGTTATTGATACTTTTAAATACAGCATTTCTATTTTAACTGCTACAGCTGCTTACATGGCTTTTACTGTATTGGTTTAGTGGTTCACTACATTTTAAAAATTCTCATTTGTCAAATCTTGTTTTTAATGACAAAAACAAATCTTACAACATCAATGTGCAAGCTTTCATTTTAATAACATAAATCCATCTTCAATTTTACCTCAGCAGGTTCTTAAATTTGTACATCCTGTGAACTGTTATACTGAGTTGCAAATATATATTCTTCTCTTTAGCCGTTGGGATAATAATATTCAGCAATAATTTTAAAAACAGGAAAACCAATGATTTTTTTTTTTGAGAAGCAAAAAAACATTTAATTTTATGTAATAGTAGCTATCGTGTAAAATAAATGCAACACTATGCGATTAATGTCATAATTTAGACAAAACGCTGGTTATGGAAAGATAGCAGTTGCTCAAATATACTCAAGTATAGTACTATAAGTTGTGTTTCCATTACCTCTCTAAAGGGAACAAAACAATTAATCGTTTCTGCAATAATTCAAAGTTCAGGTAGAAACAATCGTCCATGTATGATGCGCCGAAGGGTTGTCCGTTCTGAAGAAAAGGCTACACATGACTGTCACACATTGTCACCTCTGCGAGACATTTCAATGGGTTCCTCAGTGTTCTTGGTGTTTCTTAGTCTTCATGATTGAAACTATGAGACCGGCGTTTATTTATGTTTACAAGGTGGTTAAACAATGTCAGCAACAACAACCTCCATGATAAAGATCAGATGGATTATGCAACTCGATGGTTACTTTTTGGTATTGGATTGCATTGCTTTTTGCAGCTGACGCTAATGAACTGTCCGAAGAGTATCTATGTTACGGTGAATGTCAGTCTATAGATTTGCTGCACATAATCTTTAGAGTCCCTCTTAGATTTGGATGGTAATACAATGGACATACATATTTGGCACAGTGCATTTCCTTTTTGTGCTTCGCACGTAAGGCAGATATGCGCAGATGTGCCGTGCTGCTTTGTTAAAAATGCTACCACGCAATCAATTCATATGAATACAGGCCGTCACTATCAGACAGAATTGTTGAGGGGGTTGCAGTGGTCTCTCTCAGTTCAGCTGTTTCCAGGAATGGTTAATAACAGCTGCAGGTGCTACGGAGTACACCGAAAATCACTCACAGCTGTGAAAATCTAGCAGAATACACAATCTTAACTAAAATCCTTGTTCAATGTTTGGCAACGAAAATCTCTTTCCTCAGCAACAGTTTTATGATTGCTTTATTTTTGTTCAACTTAAATATAAATACACCCTTCAGGTAGTGCAGCACTTCTCTGACAGCAGCAATTTTGTGTTCACAGAAAATGGTCAAGTGGCATTGTGACTTCTACAGCAGAAGCTATGAGCCAGTTTATGTATTAGAATTGCAACGCCAAATACCGTAGTTAGCTGTGGACAGTCGGGCGCTCACAAACCATAAGTGAATGAGGCAGGGTTCAGATGTATCTGAACAGTATCCCAAATCTGATTCTTGTTTTTCCAAGTATTCTGATTGTCAACCAAACTGAGGAGAGTTATACATTCCTAATTTCAACACATTCACAATGATACATCAAATTAAATTAAACTAAGGTAAAGTGATGTAAAAGATAAAACAACATGTTGCATTACTGGAATTACTTAACATTTCATCAATTTTAATGTTCTCATAATATAGTAGCTGGTGCGGGTAGTCAATTCAATGTCAGTAAGTAGGTAAAATTTGACAGTGGAATGGGTTGAACTTAATTCAGTGAGATTTTTATGTCCATCTGCAAAAACCACCCACGTTGATCGTACAAAATTGGCTCCAAGTTGTAGCGAAGTTAAATTATACTAAATGCTATTCTATATGCTAAGTATTTGATTAGGCTCTCCGTCCCTATAACCATTTCCAGTCAAACCACCAGCTGTACACACACTATAATTATTTCATTGTAGGCTGTATGTCACATGAATCAACATCTCCAAAAGCTATGGGCCACAAAAAACGTTTTTTTCAATAATTGTATTTGGTTCCAATGCACTGTTTTTATGTCACAAACAACAATGGCAGATCATTAGATTATATATATATATGTGTGTGTGTGTGTATATATATATATATACACACACACACACACATATACATATATATAATATACAGAAGCATGAGTTGTATAGTGATATAAGCTTTACTAAGGAGAGACAAGCCCCATATTAACTAAGAGTTAAATGACTAACATGAAATGGGTTCACAAAAGTAGGTATTAGTTGTATTAGCAGTTATTTGTGCGGAAACTTGTATGTACATAGTTTCTATTTTTCCAGTTTAACTTTAGCTGCCCTTGATATGTGTCAGAGTCCAGATTTTTAACTAAATCCTTCACCTCTGGTACAGGAATCGATGGATTTTGTGTATCTTGACATTTGGTTGTTCATGTGGGAGTGATGATTGAATGTGTGTGTACGAGTGTGTGAGAGTTTGTGTCTGTTGATTAACATGTAGCTTTTGGAAGATAAATCTAGTCAAATGAGTTAATTTATAAATAATGGGTAAATAAAATTAATAAATAGACTTGCAGTTGATACATTTAGCATAACATTTTCCCCAGTGATATTTCTAAACTAAAACAAGATAAGACCCTTTGTCCACAGATGCAAATGCCTTGGAAAACTGTTATAAAATATGCAAATAAATATATGCAAACAATGAAATTAGATTACTTTTACACATAATCTTGTGGTTCATATTCAAAAATGACTTCTTGATTTTCACAGAGTGTGTTCCTGGATATCTCCTCTATCATGAAGAAGTGAAGAGACGAGGGTAGCGTCATGGCATCAAGGAGCAGTGTTCTAAAGCCCAGCTGGGTCACAAACTGTATCAATGGTCCTGCCATCAACACTAATTCAGCTCTCAAGTCACATGAGGCGGAACAAGCCAATAGTCATCCAGGATGAGGAGGCAGTGGACTCCCGCTGAAGCCCCTTTCTGCTTGGAATAGAAGCACCTTAGCCTGCCGATGTGGGCACCAACAGGAGAGGATTGTATCTTTTATGAAAAGGAGAAAATCTCTCTGTGTTGGCTCTATTGAAAAAAAGAGAGAAAAAACTGTGGATCGTAAAGTGAATTCCTCAGAGGACCTGTTTGCTCTGTAAAATGAACACAATAATCATAAACTGTCTTTTTTTCTAAGTCAAAGACTTGGTTATAATCTTTGTGTAATTGTGTGTAGCAAATACATACAGTCATGTCATTTATATTGTATTCTGATTAAATGCTTCTTAACAAAGCAGAAGAGCTGATATTTGATGAAAATCCACACCACACAAGGATCCTCATGCCTTTTGTTTTATTTTCTCAACAAAAAAAAACAAACAAAAGAAATCCTAGACAAAATGCAGTTTCTTCGTTAAACCTTTTTCATATCAAATGAACAAATCATGACATGTTACACGATATTTACAAAAAAAACAACCTTCTAAACTAAACATTTGAACATTCATAGACTAAAAAAAGAGAAATCAATAATGCTGAATCTGCATATAACAGTCATGTTGCAGGTACTCAAAAAAAAAAGACACGTAAAAAATGTTTCACCAAAATCTACAAATACAATGATGTAACCACCGTAAAAAGTTAGAAACAACGCCACAGAAACTGTCTACATGTCTATTGTACAGTCCTTACCCATGAGAAGAGGTATGAATCATCCAGGTAGATAAGTGTAAGAGTCATTTCAACAGAGGTTCCGAACCTCAAAGATAACAATGTGAGATCCGAGCAAAGAGCCGGATTCACACCTGGTGAAAAAAAACAAAACAAAAAACAACAGAATACTTTCAAAATTCCTTGCTTTTGTCTGCCACTGTGTCACTACAAGAGAAGGCAAGTCATTTCAAATGGAAAAAAAGAAAAAGTCCCGCTCTGGGATTAATTGTTCATTCAGTTTAATTTGTCATGGGCTGCGGAGGGGCCTGAATTAGTACTGCGTTCAGAGATGTTGGAAACATCCTATGAAGAAATGTGGAAAAAAGCTTTTTGTCATGCCAGCAGCAGAGTGCTCTTCAAAAACGGGCTAAAATGAATGCTTTCCTGAACCTGTGTTTTATTTAAACACTTTCAGCACAGCCATATTGACATTGTACTAACTAACGGCAAAAACCTTAGACATTTATCTAATAAAAGCCTTACACAGGTAGTTCAGATTAGTGTCAGAGGATATGTTGGCAGCTGTGTGATGATATACTATATCGTTGTTGACCATGTAAAACATATGATAGGTTATGTGTAGTGCCAGGCTAATCTCACCATACTGCATGTATCAGAATCATATTTTAAGAATATACTGTGGCTGTATTCAATATTTATTTGAATATTTTTGAGCCTGTAATTCAGTGAGTGCTTATGTGTCTGTGATGGACATTTCTCAACAGAACTTGAAAATCTTATAAAAAAACAAAGCGTCGTTATATGTCAAAAAGTGCTATAGACAATACAGGAGCAGTTTCTTTGAACAAACAATCTAAGTTGAAACAGCTGCTGTATTGGAATTGGGCCATTTTATCTTTTAATTAACACCAGTACAGGACAAAGTGACCATAAGTCTAAGTGTAAAGTTTTTATATGAAGAATCGTTGTTCCACACACAGTGCACTAATTCTCACTAATGTATCTGTGTAAGGCCAAAATAAGCAGAATAAATGGGGCTGTAAACAAACTCATATTTGGTTTAGATGAGATGAATAATACATATGTTCCACATTATAAACAGATGATGGCTGGAGTAAGCCTTGTTGAATTTCTTAAATGTTATAATGGGATTGCTATGCTACTGTGTTACAGCGCCTCTGCTGAAAGACATCAGTAATCAAAAGATTAAGTGGAGTTAAAGATATGCTACATCGAGCCTAATACAGCACCGGTGTGGATAAACAGAAAAAAAAAAAGTGTGTGGGCTACTTTCAAAAGGGCTCGGAGGTTACAACATTTCCTTACAGCTTATGAAGTACACAAGGAGTTTGTGGGATTTCCTTAACCAGCAGGCAAACGTGTTCCAACATCTCTGATTGCAGCCCTCCAGACATTTCTGGAAATGAAAATCCAACTTGAGTATAGAGGACCTCTCTTTAAAAGGACTGAGGAGGCATCATATCATTCCCATTGTCAAACAACTCCTGTTTTGCAAAAAGCACATAGTGCAAAAAAAAAGAAGTGCAAAACAAGAGTGATTTTTGTGCAGAATGAAATTGTTTAAGTTACAAAATGATTTGATGCTTCATTTTGATATTTATTCAAGTGCTAAACCCTCGGAATTTTCTGCGCTCAGTTACAAAGACAAAGTGTTTAATTACATTAAGTACATCGTCGTTTTTCAGCTATTGGTCCTCTATTATAGTACATTTCAAGGTGACACTCAGAAGAGCATGTGGGTTTTTCTACATGGAGACACAAAGGGGTCAATATTAAATCAATATAATCTTCATCTAAATAAATACAGATAAAATAGCAATGAAGTTGTGAAATAATTCATTTAAAATGTCTTACAGTCATTAAATGTTCGCAATTTAGAGATGTTATTAAGATTATCATTTAAGGCAATTCAAAGCAATGTGATGTAATTATTCCACAACTTCATATTGCATACATACTTTGTCAGCACTAACTCAAGTTAGGTGGTGACATTGTCATTTATTGTTTGCTTTTTCAACATTGAACACTTTGGGTCTCTGTATTTTCTGTAGGGGGAGAAAATGAAAAAAATAAAGGTGAATTCTTTTTACTAGAAAGGTGTTTGGTAAACAGTGGGACAAAATGTCAAGAGGTGACGTCGCACAGTTTGTACAGCGCATCATCAGAAGGGGCCACGTCCATGTTTGTAGTGAAAGGCTTTGCAGTCTCTGAGCGCTGCCATGTTGCTTTCGTAGGATCAAATCCTTTCTTCCCCTTTGGGTAGTTTGGCCTCTGTAACCTCTAAGGCAAGAAATTGTAGCTGCACTTGTCAGATATCCCCGAACAAATTTGTCAACACTTTATAGTAACCGTGACAAATGTAGCCAAAATCAAAAGATAAAATAAAATGAAATGTCAATCAGTTTTTTTTCTTCCAACTTAACCCCGGGGTCTCAGTTGTATCTTTACAAAAACCAAATGAACAGGAATTACACAAAATTGTAAACATGCTTACACCCCTTTAAGAAAAAATTACAACTTAAGTACACATGTGGCTAATAAATATAGACATAATTCTCCATGAAACTGTCAACAATAAAAACTGTCAACAATTCAAAAAAAAAAAAAAAAAATGCCAACAGTTGATAAATCAGCTCTAAGAAAGGGTACTGACCTACATCTAGGCAATTTCATCTACAGCCCCCACCCCCACCCACCCCCCCACCCAATAAATAAATTAACAACTTCACATTAAGGAACTAAAAACTATAAATCCAGCTGATTAGTGTTATTCTGTGTAAATTCAGTACATTAAGGAGATTATCATTGGCTTAAAGGCTATTCTTTTTTTCTGACTTTTGGATCTTTAACTCGCATAAAGTTCAATTCAGTAAGATTCTTTCTTTTTCTCACTTCTTTTTTGAGAGTGTAAACCCTAAAAGACAGAAGAAGCCTACAAACATCCAGTATCCGGACACCATGAAGCAACTGACCATGTGACAGCACCACCCAACACCAACACTACCAGCACAACCAGCACTACCCCTGGCCACGTGCCTCCCCATTGACTTTTCAGCAGCAGATGAATTTGCATCTCCCTAAATCAATAATGCGCCAGTGTGTTTGTTTAGAACTTTGAACTTCATACCCGACGCCATTAGGGGCACTGATGTGTTATTTGGGTATTGACTGTTTTGCTGTGCATCTCCACAATTGTGTGTATGTGTGTGAATACATGACATTTTTTGGTGTCTGACACCCAGATCCTGTAGCAAATAGTTTAAAGTAGGATTGTTTATGTACAATATGAGAACAGTGCAGCTAAATACATGATTACCGTAGGTATGAACACTCAATTCTCACTAATCAAAGAAACAACTAAACAATGGGCTAAAAAGAGCACTTATGATCCGTGTAAGCTAAGGTTAAAAAGGACCATGCCAGTGTAACTTATTTATTAACATTGATCATTGTAATTAGTTTTTGTCTTTTAGATGTTGCTTTCTCCTTTTTTTCTTGAAAATTTTAAAATCTAATATGCACTCTGAAAAAAACTCAAGACACACTTTAAATGTTTACATCACTGATGTGTCTGCAGTAGGGGCCATTTTTACCTGCCTACTGTCTGCTGCAATGCTATTCATTCATTGACTCCCAGCTGATGGGGGATCTCTTGCATTTATTGAGAAAAATCTACTGAATGTATTTTATCATTTATACTGTATGTATTCTTTAACGATCAGCTTTAAATTCTGACTGTTTTTTGGTAATTTGCAAATACTTTTTTGTCAGTTTAAATCAAAAGAAATGGAAAAAAATAGCACATTGGTGTGGTCCTTTCACCTATTTGGACAAGCGTGGAGTTGTGATCTAAGTGCCAATGTCGTAATGCATTCGCCAGGCATCACCTCTTGGAGGTGCTGGTCTGCATCTCTGTGAGAGAGTTCTGTAATAGCGCAGAGAAGTAAAGAAATTAAATTAAAAAGGCAGAAGAGAAACATGTAGGAACATCCATCTGGGCACAAGAAAACAATGACAAACTGACGTTCAATAAACAAAACATTGCATAATGAGAGTTTGTTTCACAATTTGCACTAATGTAAACACATCTAACGTATACACACCTTTGGTAACATTTTACTTTAAAGTCCTGTGTCACTCGGCAATTACCGTTTATGTGATATGTCGTGTATTGTTTTTGGAAAGTATCAGTTTGAGAATTCGATTTGTCTTCATCTTCTTTCAAGTGATGAAATAATATGTACATGTGTGTTTGAAGTACCATGACTAGCTTAGCTGAGAGACAGGGCACATATAGGACGCCAACCTGGCTTCACAGAAATGTGAAATTGCCACAACCCGGTATATCAAAAAAAAACACTGAGGGTGAATCTTGGATGAGCTCCTCGAATAGCAAAAAAATTGTTGGATTTAAAAAAAAAAAAAAAAAGTGGTTACAGTTAGAATAACATTGTGGATTCATTTAATTTAAAGTATGGCGAGGACTTGAAGCCGCTCTACGCTGCAGGGTTATTGGTCTCAACCACCCTTCCAACTTGACGTCTGAGGAAGATTTTCTCCCATTATCACTGACTGTCACTGGACACTGTAGGATTCATCAGAGGAGAAGATAATCGATTTTATCACAGACCGTATTTGAAATTTTTCAAAAGCAAACACAACTAACTTGGAATGATTAAGTAGTTGTGTTCATTTCACATACTTTACGAGCAATGGCCCTGGATGTAACTGCTGGCTATTTTTTATCCCTACACCAACTTTATTTTTGTTTGCTTTGGTCTGAATCAATAGATGCAATTTCACTTTGCTGCATTTTTCCTTTGGTACCGTTCAGTCGCACACATGTACAATTTCAAGTGAACAAACAAAAGTCGCGTCAGGGCTGCAGCCCCAGTCATTTGGTCAGGAATCTTGCATGCTTGACCAGCAAAGTAAGGAGTTGTTTTTTTTCCTTCCTATTTTTCTGAGAGGAATGGTACAAAATTACAAAATGCTTTTTTAAGGTGGAGTTTTCTCAGGCAAGAGAACCTGACCAAGACCTTGTTCAAGAGTTCCTGTCAGTGCTGTTGTTGGGCCCTCCTTCAGGGTGACTACTGTGTTCGTACTTGCCCAAACAAACTGCACTAATGTCTACCTCTCACTGCTTCAAGTGCTTTGAGCGAAAAAAAAAAAAACAAAAACAAAAAAAAAGAAACAACACAAATGAGCTAATTTCCCAGTGTTAAACTCTTCCTCAATTAGAAGTCAGAAGTGTCAAAGTTTGAATGCTTTGAAGTCAAAGTTTGCAGTGAACTTTAAACCCGTAATTGCCAAGATTTTACAGAACTCTAAAGTAAAGTGCATGTACATGTTGAAAGGGACTGAACATTCTGAGAAATTCCTGAGTTTAACCTCCCATGATGCACGAAGGAGGGAGGGAAGCTGACAGGAAAAGGAGTGAGACAGGCCGAGAGAGAGAGAGAGAGTGAGAGAGAGTGTGAGAGTGACAGTGAGAAAAATAGAGAGAGAGAGAGAGAAAGAGAAAAAGCTGCCAGTGCTTTTGTTTCATCGCCAGTCCAAAAAATACCTGTGGAACAGTATTGCTGCAAGGACAATGCTTTTGTTGTCCATTACAAAAAAAAAAAAAATACTTCAAATATCAAAGAATAGACAAGTGTTAATGTGTCACAGACAAAACCTCAGGGACAGTCCTGTCTCTTCTGTTCCTCTGTTGTGCATTTCTCAGTCATTTCCTGACAGAAATCTACCGTCACGATGGGGCTGAACATCTCTTCCGTGGAATCGAACACCAGTGGACACTGTTGCCCCTCCTCACCGGACACCTCCACCGCCACCGGCTGCCCGTCCTCCCTTTCTCCCTGACCCAAATGACACTGCCGGGCAGCTTGGATTTGGCGGGATGATCTTTGCTGGGACGAGCCCTCCTCAGCAGACGGCGACGGCGGGCTGGATGTAAGGTCAATGCTGGAAGGAGGCTGGTTGCCTTGCACCTCCCTGCACACTTGCTGGGATAGGAATGACAAGTTCTGCCACAGCTCGGACATGCACATCTTCAGCTGGTTGCGCTCACTCAGCAGCTTCTCCTTCTCACACACCTAATTAGAAAGAATGTTGTCAGGGGACTCTCAATTAAGTCTGACAACTATCCTGAGTGTGAAAAATTACATAACATTTGTTGTGTTTGGTCTAAGCCCTTTGGGAGTTGGAATGGGCACATCAGTTCAGCACAAGCAACACGGCTAGTATCTGACAATTAATATTTTCTTCTTGGGCAAAGTGTTAAGAAATTTGCATAAATATATCTTTCATATTCATGTACCTTCAAAGACATTCGAAATTTAAGTTTGGGATGTTTCGTAAACTCCAAATTGAATTTGGAGGAATTTTTTACAAAAACTGGTTGATTCAGACTTTATTTTCTCAGCAATAATCAAATTTCCTTTTCATACAAAAGGATTTTTTTTTTTCTTACAATTCTTACATTCTGTGAACATCAAATTATTATTTTGTTCAATTTGAATGTGTACAGAATATGGCCGTGGATCTCATACTGGACCCCTACATGTGCTTTTTTTCTTTTTCTTTACATATTGATGGTTGTTATTTGATCTTACCAGTTTGCGAATTTCACTCTCGAGATTCTGGATGCAGTCTAGCTTTCTCTTGCGACAGCGCTGGGCAGCGATGCGGTTTTTGCTGCGGCGACGGATATCATGGATAAACTCCAGCTGCTCCGAGGTCAACTTGTGCATCTTGATGAGGATCTGGAAGTCATTTCGGGGCAGGTTGGTGATTTGATCCACAGGGAAGGGCAGCTTAACCTAAAAGCAGAAGAGATGTTTTATTAATTGCTTATTGTGGAGTTTTTACTTGAAAATTAGAGAAAGCAGTTTGCATGTGAGCCAAGTGCAATACCTTTGCAATTATTGTGAATAAAACAATAGAAAACATTGATAACAGGAAAATGCTGTATCTTATCACAACTACTCATAGTTTAAGAACGTGGATTTGGAAGAAAAACTAAATTGTTAAAAACGTATAGCTTTGAAAAACTTACAGAAACATAATTTCTTAGGTGGATATCTGTATATATTTGGATATCAGCATCAAAGCAAAACGAGAGAAAAAAAAAAATCTTTTATCAGGTGATTTTTCAAATGATTTCTTTTCATTCTGTGCTTACAGTTAACATGGAGTGAGACAATGAGAGCAGTGTACCAGTGGGTCCACTAGGTGTCAGTACCAAACCACTCGGTGTCAGTACCAAACTACGTAAACTGGATGCCAGAAGAAGCTGTTCAGTTCAAAGGCAGCCCTATCTCTTGGTTTCACAATGAAAAGTCACTTTATATGTACTTTATATCAAAATATATATTGAATTACCATAAATATATATTTTGATGACTTGTTTTTTCATTCAGTTATGGTTAGTTTGTATATGCATCTTAATTTAGGTCAATTATTTACTTTAATTTTACAAATACCACGCTTATCTACGGTATAGTTTAGTGAAGCATCTATTGAACAAAAACATTTTTTACCCCAACATTGAATAAAATATGCAATTCAATTATTCCTTTATAAATATAGGCTGATATTATAATGTACTGTTTTAAGAGATTTTTTTTCTGCAATAAATTACTTCAAAACCATGATTTATCCATTTATTTTGTTAAGCTTTGCCTTGATTTAATTTTGATGTAAACTTGAATTATCCAATTGTACCACTTTAATATTTATTTGGCTCATTTATTCCTCTATTTGAGATGATGAGATGATGAGATGTATGATAATGATCCCACAATTGGGAAATTGTTTAATTATCTTTGGTTGCCTGTATTAAAGACGTTAATGTCTGTATTGTGCTGTTTGAAAGCGATTTATTGATTATTTCAGGAAGTCTATAAGAGAATTGAGTGTTGAACGTGGTCTACATTGCACTGTTCCGCCACAGTCATGCTGTCTTGATAAAAGCAACAATCAGCACAGCACTATGACATCATTCCCCTCACTGACAACAAGGGAGAGGAGGGCCTGTGTGTGGAGTGTGTTAGGTACTGCCTGTCCTTTACCCTATAGACTTCTATAAATAGCTCCATGAGCCTGAGCAGTAACATAATGAGGTTGAAATGAGAAAGTGAGCTGTGGATGGTCATAAATCCCCTCTCCCTGATATTTCTCTCTAACTGGTCTCTTGCTCTCCAGCTTTAAAAATGTGTGCATTAGTTGATACCTCTATGCTACTCTTGCTACCTTTCACTAACATTAAGTAACGTAATTCAATTAAAGCAATTATTGTGCCTGATGTGAAGAGTGGCTGAATTGATTCTTTCATTCCGTACTGAGAGGACACTGCAGTAAAGTGAGGTTAGGGTTCACCCTGTAACCGTGTTTGTGGTGTGAAATGATGTCAAAATAATGTCTAAAGAAAAAAGACCTTACTGGATGCTACAGAAGAACTGTTTGTCTCAGAGCTTTGTATGGAATTCCCTGTGTTAATTGTAATAGGGTGAATGAATAAGAGCAATTTCTATGTTGCAAATTTTAAAGTTTATTGGCTTTCTACATTGGCCTGCAACAAGTCATCTATGTTTTCTTCAACATACAGAAAGCTTGGTTTGAATTTAGTTTGGTCTCAGACCCGAGCTTTCCAACAGCAGCAAATTGATACTGGTCCAGAGGGGGTTTAGCCAGTAAATCGTCCAAGAGCTGGTGCTGTTATGACATCATGGTACACGAAAGGGGTAATGGGCAAGGGGGTAATCGAACCGCAATAAAATATCTCAAGTCAGGATGTTGGGGCAAACAAGGCCCGATTTGCGGTAAAAATTTTACGTTAAAATTAAAACGTTGTAAAACACAGGCTTAGTCTAACATCGCTGTCAAGGAGAAATTCCAGACTTTTTAAAACAAAGCCAGTTAATCACAGTTTGAATTATTAACATAGTGTCAGTTGATTCTATTGCTTGGACAGATTTTAGTCTTTCTAAAAGTTTGTTTTAAGTCAAAATTGTACAACAAAAATATAATCCATCCATGACTATGTAGACAAGCCTTACAGATTATAAGAATGTGGCTAAGCGCTTATTAACTGAGCTACAGTGATGTGCTCTCAGGAAAGGGATTAAGATGAATAAATGACAAGTGATCATTTATGGTTTCTTGTTCAGAACTTTGTTTGTCATGGTGGCAAAGCAGCTAAGCTCTTAAAAACTGTTGTAGTTACAGGATGCTTGTAGCTGAATCTTGAATGCAGATTCAATTTGAGCCGAACTACTGTGCATTAATCTGCCCCGCTTGAGAATGTCGGGCTGTGTAAACATTAGACCCTACTGTTGATATTTCACAATGCAGCAATGAATCGGGGATGGCGATTGCAAGGGCAGCTCTTACTATATCAACAGATATGAACATACATTATTCTTCATCTTCTTTTCCTGTCGGCCATTCCCTTCAGGGATCACCGCAGCAAATCATCTTCCTCCATCTAACCCTATTCTCTGCATCCTCTTCCCTCACCAACTAAATTCATGTCCTCTTTCACTACATCCATAAATCTCCTCTTTGGTCTTCCTGTAGACCTCCTACCTCGCGGATCCATTCTCAGCATCCTTCTACCCATATATTCACTGTCCCTCCTCTATACATGTTTAAACCATAACAGTCTGATTGTATCTCCAAAACATCTAACATGTACTGTCCCTCTGAGGAACTCATTCCTGATCCTATCTGTCCTCCTCACTACCAAAGATAACCTCAACATTTTCATCTCATACATTATTATAATGTCCAATTTGTCTTTTAAGGGACACAGATTGTTGAGCTTTTGTGCAGTATGAAATTTGAGTGGGAATGTGAAGATGTAATGAATTACCACAGTAAAGTACCTCCCAGCTTACAGGAAGGGACACGATAAACCACTGTATAGCAGTTTAGAAAAAAAATATAGTTAGTGTTTATGTAAATAAAATGATGCAGGATGACAGTGCAAATGAGTATGTGGTGTCGTAGACTGAATGATCTAGCTTCTGATTGGTCCGTGAAACAATTTGGTCAAAATACAATGAAGATTTGATTAAAGGTAGACATCTTATTTTCAGTGGTGCATTAGTAGGGGACCTATTAAAACACTTGACGGGAAATTTGCGACCTTATTTGAATGAAGTGATGACTGAAAGCTGCAATGCAGTGCTTAAATTGAACATAAAGTATTTAATAGTGTTTAATAGGTGAGCCTGGCGTGCTGGTCTAATTGGTTGGGTCAGGTGGGAGATCATGGTCATGGAGCAAGCAGATGTTAAGGGAACATAGGTAGGACACCATGCACCTGCCTTCCTTGCACCCTGGGCTGTGACCGTGTTCGTACTGTTGGTGAGACAACTGGGTCGGGCCAAGGAAGTGGGACAAGACACGCACACACACAAAATCACACACATACACACAACAACTAGGTGAATTTGTTAGAAAGAAGAAATCCTATCCTATTAATTGATTATTGGTATAAACAGACTGATATTTAAATAGAAGAAAAGCCCTATTTTACTCCAAAACATGAAGAACCCGAGGACATCAACAGTAATTGCAACACTGAATTTAAATTTGCTAAACATTTAAACAGAAGATAGTTTATTATTCAGAATGACTGATAGTAGATATTATCTTTATAGCCACACTGTCGTGTTTGCATTTTTATAGCTGCTGAAATGAAGAACATACCAGTCAAAGCACTAAAGCCATGTAATTAATCTATTTAAACACTTTACAATTCTGATTTTGTAAGACATTGGGTTGATGGATGATTGAATTTTTATGGTTATTCTTTACAAGGTGTTAAGACGTTACAACCACCAGAAAAAGGGGTCATTTCAAAGGAAATTTACAATTGTGATAAAAGTTCATTTATTTCGCTCACTCTTTTAGCTTAGTCTTTGTGCGCTTGTGTTTGTGTAGCTGCGATGGGACTCAAATGTGTTTGTACTGTCATATTGCAGGTGCCTGAGTCCCCATTACATAAAGGTCCGTATGTGATATGGAGGAGACAGCGTGAGCATGAAATTGACATCTCAACAAATATTGCATGTGCTTTGGTATCACCATGGCAACCCTATAGCTCTTTTAAGTCATAGTATGCAATAGAAGTGATTCTCCGAAGAGTGCAGCCTTGGCTGTAAATAACACCTAGAACTTGATGTGATGTGTGTGTGTGTGTGTGTGTGTGTGGGGGGGGGTCTATGCTTTTAAGACAGAAACGTGTCCTTTGGGAGGAAGAAAGAGCAGTTATTGCTCGGAGATGGTGGCAATGCATGGTGAAAAGATATGTCATTCCACTGATAATCAGTGAAGGGAGACACTTGGAAATATATTTATACATATAGAATTTAGATACTATTTGTAACATTGACGTGAAAGGAATTTAATGAAATAAGTAAGTGTCTATTACGGTGAATATATACATAGTTGTTTCAGTATTTTTTGCAGATGGTATGAAAGGTACCTCTCTTTGTCACATTTTTCTTTCTGTATAACGCTTTGCTCTTCAAGTCGTGCATGCCTCAGATGAGGAACAACAAGGTAATAGAGCTTCGCTGTTGCTGCCATTTCAGAGAGCAAAGCCATTTTTGGTGGAGAGGGTAACAGACGTAATTTTTGTGGGAGCTGTTGCTTTTTTGACCAGCAAAAATTGGACAATGGACACACACAACCCTGTGATCTGAATGTAATCAGATGTAACTGTCTCTTGGTACAATCTGGACGGAAAAAAGGATTTTAATGCTATGTGTAAAAGGAGTCCAGTGTTTTATTGGCCACCACCTTCGACATGGGTTATGAATCTTATACTATAAACTTGCTGGCAGTCAGTTTCTGGCTGCTTCACTTTCTCTCATTCCTCATCTAGCAAGCAGGTGTCTGAGTTCTGTTGTCAGTGACAAAGCAGTGGGGGTTACCACTGCTGCTCGACTGATGTCAGTGGGATCATTAAAGATGATCTATTAAAAGTGTCTTAGCTCATGTTCTCACTAGCCATTCCAGCTGACATTGTCCAAGAAGCAAAGTCCAACCCGGACCGGTCACCGATCGATCACAGGGCCGCACAGAGGCACTCGACCGCACACCACAAATGTGTTTTGAAACAATATGAGAGTGACCGCAGTAGGATGTTTTCAAAGACTTCATTTAAGGATTTCTTTTTTTAGTTTAAACATTGTAAATAGCTATAAATTTAAACTGTAAGAACATCAATTTGTGGCTTTGGTATTTTGAGGATATATCATTGGGCCTTTGGTGATTTCACCTCATTAGAATAAGGAGTTGTGTCTTCACTCACTGAGGTGATACAAGCATCAGAACTGCCTGATGCAATCGCAAACAGGCAGCACTGCTTCGTCTTTGTTCAGAGCTTTATTCGTTTCACAAGGTTGCTGGTTTTGCCTCCTTTACACTGAGCTATACTTTCATGGATGCATCAATTGGTATTATTAAAAATCAACTACGCGGTCTCGTATCTTGGACCATTTTGACTGATCAGACATGTCTGATAAGCACAGAACATAAACACGAATGGCGAGTAAAATCAGTGGTCATTTCAAAGTCTATGACTTACCATGATTAGAAATAGCGCTTAAACCTTAAACGCCTGATATATGAATGTGGTAATATAGAAAGAAGAATTAAACCTTTCACTGCCTATTTGTGGTGACAGCCGCTAATACAACTAAGCCATATTCCAGCATACCAAACAGAGATTTATCCATGCCAAAGTATAATAATGTGCCATACAAACCTCAGGGCCGGAGACTCTGCTGATGCCACTTTCGCTGTCTCCTTCTGAGAAAGAACCTGATTCATCGCTGGAGTTTCCACCGCTGGCACCAAAGCCCTGCTCACTTTTGATTTTGGTGCAACCCTGAGAAAAGACAACATCTCCACTGTTTGAATTCCTCTGCTCCACCACCCCAGCCAGCCGCTGAGACAGCCCAGAGATGGAGCCAGAGTGCGGGGACAAGGAGAAGTCATACTGTGGCAGGCTGGAAGGTGAACCACCACTGCCCGCATCCTCTGGGTGGGAAAACGAGGATCGGGAGCTGGAGGTCTGAGTTCTGGGTTCAGAGAGAGCAGGGGAGTGGGTTGATGTCTTAATGGGGACAGGACAACTTGTGGTGAGGCATGACCTGCCTGAGGAAGGGGCATCAACCTGCATCAGGGTTGAGACCTTTTCTCTGAACTTTTCATCCACAAAAGAATGAGCCAGCATTTGCTGCTCACCAGCTGCTGACGAGAAAATGACACTTCGTCTGTCGAGCTCACCCTCTTGTTTAGAGGAAGAAGCTTTGCACATTGGCCTTTCCAAGTTCCTGCTAATGCCAGTCAGTGCTGCTGGTACGAGTGATTCCCTTTTGTCCTTGTGCCTGTCCTTGACGACTTCCCTGTAGTGACTGAGGGACAGTCTGTTGGTAAGAAGCTGCTGAATGGTGGTGTTTGGCATGTCACTGAGATCCAGCCCTCCTCTCTGGAGGTAGGAGCGCAAGCAAGAAGCGGGTGAGCTGCTGCTCGGTGAATGCTCAGCTGCTACTGGTACCCCTTCTACCTCCAATTCCATCTCCAGCACCTCCTCAGTACAGAGTTCTGGGTTGTATCCATTCCTGTCTTCTCCTTCCTCCTCAAACTCTAAAAGTTCCTCTTTGATCCTGGAGGGTGTGAGGAGTGTCTGTGTGGCTACACTGCTGTCTGCCAGTTGTGAGCTCACAGGGCTGACTGAGGTATGGTTGGCCATGCTGCCATCGTCATCGCTGTGAGGAGTTTCTCCATTGTGCTGATACTGATATTTCCTGTACTTTGGACATTGAGAAAGGCCAGTGGGAAGTGGTGCAGTGTGTGCTACATGATTGGTCTGCTGCCTGTTCTCTCCAGATTCAGCCAAGTATGTTGTGTCATTAAAGGCTGTGTCATTGCCCATATCGTCATCATACTCCTCCTTGCCATTACTAATCTGTTGGCTGTCATTCTGTAGCTGGGCTTGAAGGAACCGGAAGCAAGAGTCTTCCAAGTTGTGGACACCCAGAAATTCCGCACAGAGGATGACTTCATGGATGTTCTCCCGGCTTAAAATCAACTTGGCTGTGTATGCAAACTGAAGCAATGGGGCAAAACCCTTTGCAGTCACCTGAAGAGGTAAGAGAACATTTCAGTAAGTTATATGGTTTGGAAAGATGACTTTAAATACGTATCATGATCATATCAATATTCTATCATAACTGATATATTATTATTTTTCCATTCATTAAACAATCTATTTGTACATTGAATTTGTTTTTGTTTGATGGTTGCAACATTGTGTCCATATTGTAGTCTGATGAAGTTTGACACATGGCCATGTTTAACCTATAAACATCCCCTTTGGTAATTAAACTGAATGCAACATGGATACCAAAGGGAAGGCCTTTTTATGATTGATCTCAACCAGATCGCTTATCAGAGCAGCTACTTTTGTGCTGATGCCTGCATCTATATCATAGGAACCGAGCGTCTCAGCTTAATAAATGCTGTCAATGGTATCTTGGAGACATTTCATTTAATTGCTGGTGTTTGGTAGAAATCACTTGATATGATGTGCTATGTATAATCATGACAGCAAATTACATACGAAAGCTAACTTTCAATAAAACCAGGTTGCTTGCCACCAGGAGTTAAACCATTACAGGATCAACGATATAATATTATGATATCATTTTGCGGAAATACTACAATATACAGACAAATAATAAGATGCTGAACTGCAAATGAAGTAAAACTACATTTAGCCCATCCAATTCACTGAAAATTGTACCACATTCTTGGTTTATCCTCTACCATCCTTCTTATTTCATCTCAGCTGTCTTTTCTCTGCTTCCTTACAGTGGTTTTGTTCAAGTGTGTGTATGAAGAGATGTTCAGAGTGTGTTACTCTGTGTGTTCTTATTTACGTGTCTTTGTGTACATGAAAATGTGTGTGTGTTGTGCATGCTTGTGAGTGTGTATGGGAGAGCTTGTGTGCATGTAAGCCTATTTTCAGCTAGCATCAGCAGCTGCTGCCTCCTGTGCAGAAACACATCTGCAGATACGGAATGCAGGAAAGGCTCTACTCTGCTCTTCTACCAGTGTTATTGCAGAGAAAATTGATGAGAATAATCAATAAATATTTCAACCACTTAATATAAAATATCCCTTTTATTTTTACTCAAGTTATTTCAGGGTCAATTATTTTCTTCTCTTTCAGACACTAGAATCACACCATTAATGTTCTGTAGCATCTTTTTGCAGGTCAGCATTGAATTTAAGTGATGTTTAAACTAAGTGAAAGCCGTCAAATCTAACCGACCATGGGGAACAGTTAATATGGATTTGTGGCCATATTTGAAATCACAGGAACAAAGGAGCTGAGTTGTACTCTCCTTACTGAGGCAATATCCAGGTTTTACAACGGCTGAAACAGAAGAAAAGCATTGCAACTGATAATAGTGTGACTTGGCTCATATGATAAATTACTCTGGTTTATAGGTGCATAATTGGGGATTAGGTTTTAGAAATAAAAAGAAATACCCTTTACACTGTATTTCAGAACAGAGGCTGGACATTACTGAAGAGTGCCTGACATTTAAGGTTTCATCAGCAGGAGAGAGACTGCAGCAGGGAGGAAGAATGCAGTTCAAGGGACATTACAAAGTGACTTTAACAGAGCTTCATTCACAGAAAACCAGCAGCACCCAGCAGCTGAGCAAATTTTACAGGTTTCTAACCTTCCGCTGGCTGCCTCCTTTCGAATGTATTGTATTTTAAATGGTGTCCAGTCGCTCCTTATGGTATAACCGAAAGCAGCAAGTTATACGTGTTTGATAATATCCATAGAATATGTACTTACATTTTTTCTCTTTCTTTGTTTTGCATTTATCAAACACCTGATTTTTATTCTGTATTCACTGTTTTAATCAACTGTTTGCTGAGGGACTTTTTCGGTCAGTTTTGATTTTAAAAACTATTGTCGCTTATATCTTATGTTTACATTGATTTGTTAAAAAAACAACAACAAAAAAAAAAACTTATTGTATATCCTAAATCTGTGTTCCCATACCCCACGGTTGGCTTTATTTAAGAGAATTAACTACTTTTTAATAGTCCTTTACGGTAATAAAATGTGTTTTTTGTATTAAAATATTGAATTTGTTTCTCAACCTGTATTATTGAACTTTGAAAATTGGGTGTTTATTCTTTCAAGTAATCTGTCTGTAAGGTAGGTAGAGACATAGAGACATATTAATTACAATGACAGATCTGGAGCATTATATGGTAATACTAGCCATGAGCAGTTCCCTGATCGGCTTTAGTGGTGAAACCATTAAAATTCATTAATTCATCCAAAAACAGATCAATTTTATCAACATGCTGTCTGGCTGCATTCATGCGCCCATTCTCTTCCAGCCTTATTTATCCAACAAAGGTTAAAGTAACTGCATCCACTTGTCTCGACACCTGCCCAGCTGTACACATACACTATCATAACACGGTCTTTCCACAACAAAGGCTTTCAGAGATGCATTCACCTCTTTGAACAAAAGGTATGGAGTTATTTATCAATGACAAGTGTCTATATTCATTTTTCTAAAGTATCACTGAAAAGTGATAAGACTGCACTGCCCACTGATTAATATACATTCCTTAACATCAACATCTTCAGGCGGTGGCAGTGAGAGTTGTTCAAACCCGGACATGGTTATCCCAAGCACTCATGCTCTTCCTCGTTTAGTGTTCACTAAAATAAGGTGGATCTATTTCAAGATCATAGATGATTCAAAAACAAGCTCATCGAGCACAAACTGATCTTCTGTCATGATTCAGACCCTAAAAGTCCTGGTAAAGTATTTCTGCAGTCTGGATTCTTGGATCACTTCTAGAAATTACACTGATGCAATTGAAAATTGCTTTCATATGATCAGACATGCGGCCTGTAGGCCTCATTCATGATTCATTTCAAGGCTTATTTATGCTCCTCTCTTTGGCACACAAATACATCGTTTGCAAACACTCAAACAATCAAAGCTCATAAAATCTCCATATACTGTATCCTTAAATCGGGTTTTAGCAATACAGTCACAAGAGTACTGTTCCAGAATCCAACAAGGACTTAGTAGTTGTGATGATGATAATGCATTTGCTAAGACTGAAACAAAGTGTTTTTACATATTTTTTATCTTCTGCCCAATCCAATGTATTTATTCAATGGCCTGTTGTTACCCCCCAATAACCATACCTAATTTTGGAAGAAGGGAAAGGAAAGGAACCTTTTACCTTGTCAGGCAGGTTAATGATGGGCTCTGGTTCTCCTGGTGGCCCGCTGTGGCCTAGAAGGACTTGCAGGAAGTAGCGGCTACTTGCAGCAAGAACAGCCCTGTGTGCTCGCACCTCCCTGCCTTCCACCAGTAATGTCACATCGCACAGGATGCCCTGGCGCCGTTGCTCCTCCAGGCTCAACAGCACATTGGCACAGTGGACCTTGGATTCATACACGTATAATGGTGCTGCCACCTCACCGTCCCGATCCTCGCCTGCCGACATCACTCCCTCTAGCGCCCTGGAGAGCGAGAGAGAAAAGAGGAAAGCATGCCAATTTACTACAGGGGCAATCTCTGCATAACTGGTCAGTGATTACCACATTTCTTTTTATTTGACATCTATTCTTGTTCAGAAGTTTAAACTGTTGTAAATTTTCAGATTTCAGTTGAAGTTCTCAGTTTTAATCAAATGCCAAGTCAAAACTAAGTATGACGCCTTGATTTCATTTTACTCATTTTTGCCTTAGTATAATAATCAATACAACTGCATGCAGAGCTGTAATAAAAATCTGATCAAATCAAACACCTTATTTGTAAAATCCTAAGAAGAAATGTAATTTCTACAACAGAGGCTTTGTCTCTTGCTATGTATCGTATTCTTTGATTGTTGTTGATCGGGTGAGAGGATGATGCCATTTTTTGCCATAATGAGTCATGGTTATTTTAGCAGGATATTAAAACAGTTATTCTGTAATGATCTCAATAAAACATTAAATTAGATCTAAATCCCAACTTGTATATCCAAGTGACCGCCACTAGAGGATTAGGGTGCTCCTTGAACCAGTGAAAGCTACATCTGTGACAGCAACAAAGAATGTATCATATTCAACCTCTATCAGCCAGAGTACATAAGGCACCGGACATGCAGGTACTTTGTACTTTTGGGTCTCATACTGGCGCAAATTGAAAAATATTATCAATAATATTTATACATATATATGGATATGACACTTCCATCGTGTAAGATTTTGCAAAGACTGCATTGAGAGCATGTTTTACTTTTACTTGTGACATTGTGTAATACCTACACGTGTGCAAATAACAGAGAAAGATAGATCTTAAAGCAATTGCTAAATAGATATAAAGCGCCCCTCCATATTGATTTTAGGCAGTCCTATCCAGAGGCATTTCATTATGTTTCATTTCATTGCTCTTGTACATAAAGCCCCCGACACAGACAGCTGAGCATGCAGTCTGTCTTATCAGCCCTGGGCTGAGTGTGTGTGTGTGCGTGTGTGTGTGTGTGTGTGTGTGTGTGTGTGCGTGCGCACACACAGACAGAACTGGGGGGGCTGCTTTCTGCTGACTCATGGCTTTGGGAGAGGCAGAGCCCTGCGCTGGGGGTGGTTGCTGCAATACTGTACAGGCTGGACTCCCTACGGCCACCAGGCATTTCACCTCAGCAATCATAGATGATCTCTTGTTCCCCTTCAGGGGCAAATACTGCCTCATACCATTCTCTGCTTTTTTGATACGAGCAAACACCTCCCGACCACCATTAACCATTTGTGCTGCTGTGTTAATATTACGTCAATTACTTTTTATGTGAGATTAAAACTTGACAAAGGCATTCGCTTTATTACTCTTAGTTTTACTTCATTCTACTGACTATGGTGAATAAATAGTGGATGTGTGGTGAAATACAGTAGCTCTTACCACCCAGCCATATCGACTGTTTCCCCTCTTTATCAAATAATAACACCCACACCCTGAGAGTATTCAGTTCTGTGAAAGTCTGAAATGATGATCAACCTACTCCTACTTGAATATGTTAAAGGGCCACAGCTCTGACATTATATCATCTACTCAACATACATAAAGTGGTAAAGTTACAATTCAGCACAGTAGAAAAAATGCCAGTACAGACTTAATAAAAGATCTTTTCTTTTTTGGGACATCCACCTGAACTAAATAGTTTAATGGTTTTTATTGTTTCAAATATTGCTAAGTTCTGGTGGAGTAAAATAAATAAATAAATAAATCAAAATTACAAAATCAGACACAGATCAACCTTCATTAGACATTTCAAATGTTTTTTTTTAACAAAATAAAACAAAAAAAATTTGGAACAAAATTGCCTTGGATAATCTGTTGAAATTAAAAGTTCCAGAACTCATTAGATGGCAAGGTCTCTTGCTGCACTTTTGTAGTTTGAAAATATCAGCCTGGTTACTGAAAAGGCTGTATTTGGTGATAGAAAAGCAGCACACAGTATTCACAAGCAAGTCAATCCGAGATCCTGTAAGTGTGATTCAATTCAATGTAGGTGAGTAACAATTTATTCAGAGGATATGCATCACATTCACAGGCATATCTATGTGGTCTCAATGCAACTGTTTATTTATTTTGTTTTTTTCAGATCTTAATTCAAACCCTTTGTGTTTCCCTATGCCAACTTTAGAATTGGTAGAATCGAATAAAATATTCCTTTAATCATTGCACAGAAGGGAAATTTCAATAAAAGCAGATGGCCAATGTTATTTCTACACATTTCAAAATTGCAATGTACTGCCAAAATGCCGGAGAACCCAAGAGCAATCTAGTAATTTATGTTATTTAGTGTGTGTATTTGGCTTTAGAGTTCAGTGTGTATCCAGAGGTGGGTCTGTGGTCAGTTGTGATTTCAAGAACTGAAATTCCATTGAAAGCATAGAAACATTTTTCCATCCCCCCTTTTGAATGAGCAGGGTCTTTGTCAATTAAAACTATATTTCTCTGTGTTTCCCTTCTCAAGCCTCTGGCTAAAGTGTTCAGAGACTGTTGAGGAGCTTGGGTAAACAAGGCATTGCCAGTGGTTTCATCATCTTGTCTGAGCTGTGCTTTAATATGTGTGAGGGGAACAGACCGAGCTGACAGACAGATAACTGATATCCACAATCCCCAAACTGTGAAATTAACAGTGAGGAGAAGGAAGGACTTAACTTTTCCATTGTGTCAAAGTGATAAAATAATATCAAAAGACAGAATGGAGAAGTATATCAATCACAAAAATTAACAAAATTCAGAACCATACACTTTATATGAATAAAACGTGAATACACTAAACATGATACAATCTATGACTTCACCAGGTTTGTTAACAGCTTTCCCCCCCTGGAAGAAATAATTAAGAGTCAATTTGTGACTTAATTAATCTAAATTGATTGAATATAATTTAATACTACTTTGTTGGGAATGAATTGTGATTATTTGGATAATTGCATACAAAAAGAGTGTCCAAGAGGTGTAATGCATAACAAGAAACCCTTTATGTAGGCCATTTGGCTGCAAATGATAGAGGCAAAAGAAATACTTGAATAAAATATTCCTAGCTCAGAGGAAAATGAATAGAAACGGTTTAAATTGCCCACACTAGATGTCATTGTTGTTGCTGTTATTATGGTGGACTAGTTAATTTCAAGGAAAGAATATTCTTTAAAGTCAAAACTGAGCAGGGTTTTATTCAAGTTGATGAACATGGTTAAAGTAGACTGATGCTGTTGAATCTGGCTAGTCTCATGATTTCTGTGGCCCTCTGACCACTATTTGTGCTTAATTTGAAATATTCAGAAATGTTGTGGATGTCAAAAGAGTGTAATTTTTCACAGTAAAAACACTGTATAGTATCCACAGCTTTTAGTCTGTATTATTCCCTAGTAATGAGATTACAAGAAAATGGTGAGAGAAGAGTAGTATACTCTCAATGAATAATAAACTTTTGCAATGTAAACATGTGTAATAATGCAGTATTGCTCTGCGCCACTGAATCATCGTTCTCCAGGCAGATGTGCTCATAATGAGCTGAATTTTGAGGGCCTTCGAGTGTCTTTTACTCTAAATATAAAAACCAAAATGTTCCCCATCACAATCATATGCTAAAATGCATTTTCTTTTAGTAATACACAGAAGAAGATAAAAATACATCTTCACAAAACAAACTTTTCTATGAACTTTGTATTGATTCTCTACAATAATAACATTTATATGGCCTTGAATTTTTACCATTTGTGTCATAAGTTTCTGTCTTTACAACAATGTATTCATACAGCCTCAGCAACCAAACAAGTCTGACTGAGTGATGCTTCAAAAATTTTAATATCATTATATGGCCATATTTTGTCAACTCCTGCAGGTATCTTTCAGAGCAGAGTTGCCAATTTCAAGCTGAGAACAAAAGCAGGTTTCTGAGCATTAAAAATTACTGTTGTGTCTTTTAGTGGGATGCATCTCCATTTTGGGGAGCTCAGCTTTTAATGACAAAGGGTACCAACAGAGTATGACTATTGTTTTTCAACTCTAACAAGTAGAGTTTTACAATAATTTACAAATCCTTTCAATAACACAGCCCCCCCCCGAAAGCAAATCAACAGGCAAAACAGTAAACTCTGTCCAGGAGTTTCCTCCAGTCCAAGTGGCACTGCCAGTTCTCCATATAGCACAGCTGTCCTGGACGCTCAGCACTTTCCCCTCATCAGAACCTTGCTCTCTTAGCCTACATTCAAGTTGGCAGAGGCATCAATCAAACAGCCTCATCTAAGGCCATCCAAACCCTTGAGAAATAGAGTGAGCAAAGGTGGCCACACACACACACACACACACACACACACACACACACACACACACACACACAAAGCCCTACAGGCACAGTAGAAACATCCAGGAGTGAATTATTCATCACAGAAACAGCAATGCCCTAGACCCTAAATACACAAACACACACACACACACACACACACACACACATGAACACACACACATATTAATTAACAAACACTAATAATTCACCATAGTTATAGAAAATGTGTGTGCGTGTGTGTGTGTATGTGTGTGTTGGGGGGGTGTTCTGGTTTCACTATGCCCTACTTTTCTCCCTGCCCTGATTATGTCTTATTTTCATCTGATGGAGTCTGTAGGGTATACTGCATAGTGCACATACATGTACTATATACCCTCCAAGCATGTGTGTGTGTGTGTGTGTGTGTGTGTGTGTGTGTGTGTGTGTGTGTGTTCCGACACATACATATTTTGAAATATAGAATATGATGACAACTGGTGACAATTATTTTCTTCGAAGAATCACTGGCCAGCTTTTCCAGCTTCAGTCTTTCATGAAGACTTAAAATTGCCACATAATGACCTTTGGGACCAAGAAGAAACTGAGAAACAAAGAAATGGGACCTGGATAGAGAAATTGGGATACAGTCTTTGATGAGATGACACCATCTCACACTTGCTTGAATATTCCTACATTCTGAACTGTCCATCACACTTCACTGAAAACAATGTGCACTTATTACTGTAAATCAAGTGGGTCTAGACACAAAGGAAATCACAATATTCCAATTATTTCGACAGTTATGTATAAATGCTGTAAAATAATATAATTGAACCAAAGTTATGGTATCTGGTATCAGGCTTTGATGGTCTTTATGTTTCAGGTAACTGAACATTTTACAGGTCAGCATTTTAAATTAAAAATAAAACCTATTTGTAAACATGTATGTTTTAATGTTTAATGACCAACACATTTACTGAATACTTAAAAAGTGCAGGTTTTATTAGCTACAGAAACTAAAAAAAAACAAAACAAAACAAGAATATAGAATGTATATAGAATGTTTTTGTTAATCAAATGCTGAATTATAAGTTGAATAACTCATGATGTTTTCTCTTTTCTATAAAAAAAAATGAAATTTAATTAAAAATAAAAAAAAAATAAATAAAAAAAAAAAAAAGTTATGCGAGGAGGAACTGAGTAAAAGTAGGAGCGGTAAGCCAGTAGAAAAAATGATAAGCAAAGAATGCACAAAAAAAAAAAATCTGGATTGCAAGACAAGTTATCTCTTGATTGCCTCTGTTAAGTGCTCATCAAGATAGCACATTATGAGTAATTTTGGTTACCATAGTTCAGCTAAATTTTCACACTTCAGCTATACTTTTGCTTTAGCTTGACACAAACCCAACAGTGCAAGTGCTGTTTACATTCACACAGGTGCAGTACTTAAAAGTTTGTACAATTTTTAGTGGCTTATTACAAGACGGATCTAATTTGGTTTTGCCTGTTCTTTTGTCATCTCCATTGGACTTTGAAAAAGCATATGGTAAGAGGTAATAGAATTATCATAATTATTAAAAAAAAAAAGTCCAAAGAGTCTTCGACAGCAATTTATAGTACTATGTGCAATATTTGAAAATTTCCGGTTGTTGTGAGTCTGTGTCCTTGGAGATAGGCCTCAGGGTGCCTGGCATCTTGATGTGTGACATGCAGAGCCACCAAGTATAGCAACAAGAGGATGGATCCGGGAATCCTCTGATGCTTTTATCTTCAAGGTCATGGAGTGTTTTTAACTGATGATGTATGATGTAAAAAACAAATCCATTCGCTGATTAAACTCCTGCAAATAAATAAAGCTGAAACTTGAGAAGAGAATTCCTCAAAGCATTTCACAGCTAAAGATAGTGCCAAGTGCTGGCTTCATTACCAGGGCCCTCCTTTGGGAGTTCCTGTGCTCCGGAAATATATGAGTATGACATCAGCATCTCCTGTTCGACAATGAGTCTTTGTTAGTAAAGCAGTCCTTGCTTGCTCTGTGGTCATTGAAACCCTGATAAATGACCTCTGAGGTCATAGATAGCAGTGTTTGCTCAGCCCTCAGCCTCCTTCCACCCTGTATAACTCATCCTGGTATTGTCAAGTGCAATTGGATTTAGTGCAAATGAAACCCCTTCATCCCTCAGGCATGTAGCCAGCTCTCTTGACAGAGTGATCATGTGTCAGAGGACTCCTGCATATGTGTGTGAAGGGCAAACGGCACGATGTAGCAGTGAGGGATGATGAGCCACAAATTGACTGGTAGGGGTTGGAGGATGGCGAGTGGAGGAAAGACATGTTGATATGAACAGAGGGGAGTGGTGGTAATGTGTGTGTTAGAGGTTACATTTAACCAAGAATTAAGTTACAATCTATACATCCTGAATTGCTGACCAAGCTACTTTGCTTCTTGCGTCCCCCATGACCCTCCATCAATACATTCACCAACTTTATCCTACAAGTCTACATAGACATGACCATGATTTCCCTTACCAATAGGTCTTTTTTTTTTTCCACGCACTACATTTAAGTGTCGAACAATCTCTTGGCAAGCTATAATCGCTCGTGCAAGGTCTACCAAGGAGCTTAAATTCATTCAGTAACTATGGGTGCAATTAACCATCTATTATGTTTTCAGTGTTAATTTTTTGGGGGGGATATGATGATATGATGTCTAAATGCTCTTTACAGTTACACCACTGGCATTTGTGTATGGCTGTGTGTTTGATAAACATATTTGTCCATATATAAGATGACCTAGATTATAAAGTTACCCTTTTTTTATTGTATTTGTGTTTGCAGACCATTTGTTTGGTTTTTATTAAGATTAAATTATTTGAAAGAAGATTTTATAATGACTACTTTCTTATTTTCTTACTGTGCGCAGTGAGAGATGTTAAGTCATTAAAGTTAGGGAAACAGTCTGCCGGTCAAGGCAATTGATAAGTTGGGCCCTATACTCTAATTCAACCAAGATTTTGATGGTCAGTTCATTGCAATGATTATTTGGTTTTGAAGGAGCTCTACATTGATCAGTAGAAAGTCACTGCCCTCCACTTCTGTGTAAAATCCCAGAAATTTCTTCAGTCTCTCCCATTGCTTTCAATTCTTTGAAAAAGATAGGTGTCAGATTACTTATGACCTTGATGTTGGGTACATTCAGCTCTTTGGCTTTTTTACAGGATGTTCAGGTGAATGACAGCTCCGGTAACTCATAGTTACTGGTTCTATTCAGGCCCATTGTTGGGTCTTCTTTTTGCTGTTACTATTTTTAAAATGTTTTTTGGGCTTCCCATCTTCTAAAATTACATTCTATCTCACGGTTTTTCTTGTGTGTTTGAGAATTGTTTGACAACTCTACTGTAATGTCATTATCTGAGTTTTCTTCATGAACTTTACATACTACTGCTTAACTTGTCTGATTTTCTAAAAATACTCAATTTTTTTTGTGTTTGTAAGTCTGTTTTAGTCAATATTTTTTTGATCATCCATTCACTCACTTAAGCTGGTCCTTCACCAGGTGCTGAGGAATTAATATACCAGATATATTCTTTGCAGTCAACAAAAACGCTCCCATATAAAATGCTAAAGCAAGATCAGTCTGAAGCTTGTGGATTATGAAAGTGAGAATATTGACAATACTTTAGGTGATAAAAGAAAATGTGCAGCCATATCTTTTGGACTAAGTTCTGATTTATTGCCACAACAGGGTGCTGTTGCTTATAAGTGCAGTTTTTAGATAAGGAGATAAGCAGACAGAACTGCCGTGGACCAGTAATCTCTGACGGGCACTCATGAAGCGAGGCTGAAACAGTGCCGACATTTGAAGGAATAAAGAAATCAGGCTAATAAAAACACTCAATTCTAAAAGATGGTGTAGGAATGGGATGTCACTTAAAATCCTTCCAAAATCCTAAAGACCTTCTTAAGGTAGACCAGATAATGTGGAGACAATAATACATACGAGTTTCAATTGAGACTATATAGAAAGCCTGATTTTGAACACTTGTACTACCCTACACTGAATCCACTGACACAGACAAGTAAACTTTTAAGATTCTGTGAACTGATCACCCTGACCAAACAGCTAAAAAAGGATTTTCATTTTTAATGATTTTCCGCTTTTGTGTTCCTAAAAATCTTAGCTTCTGGTGAATGATTATTATATTTTGTAATTATTACTAGCAATATAGCCTAAAAAAATATGGGGGGGGGAAATACCTTGAAAAGACTGATAGGAAACTGCCTATACATCATCTTGAGATAAGTAGACAAACAGAATTAAGCAGAAAATTTGTAAAAAATAAGAAAAAAATTAAATACGCCTTTATATCTTTTATTATTAAAAGAACAATATAAAACAGTAGAAATTCTTGTGTATAAATGCAATGACTTTATTTTTCCATTTTCTCGTACAAATTTTCCAACATATACTGTGCTAAAATAACCACTTTCTTTGACAGTACCTAACACCAGCAGTGATGAGTACTGTATATATTTAAATGACAGATGAAACTCCACACTTTTGTGCGTTTCAAGGGAAATAAACCTTTTTTGGGAAGAGCATTGCTAAATGAGTCATAAAGGCAGAAATGTTGAAGAAGAGGATTAGTTCATCTCCTGCACATGGTTACAGAGTGTAGGCGTGAAAATGATAGTACATGTGTGGGCCGCAAGGCACCCACTAAGTTTCCATGGAGAAAACTGACATGATTAACATCACCTTGATGAAATGTGGTTAATTCTGGAAGTCACTCGGATAATTTGCATTAAAGAAGCAGGTTCATCTTTCTGGCATACACCGCAGTGAAACATCATGTCAGGCTACAGCAATAACAGTAGCATGGGTGACTCACATATTCAACTGATACATGGACTGGGAGATGTCCTGGATCCAGGTTTCCCATGAAGGATCTTGTGCTCTCTCTCATGTCATGCTCAATGTTAGTGATGACATCACTCAACATATTAACCCAAAAATCTTTGAAAAGTCAGCCCCGATCAAGTGACTTTGATTTCACCTGTCTGAGGACTACAGTTGTAATTTGTGTGGACTTCCTCTCCCCAAGGAGCTAGTCCATGGTCAATCTATGTCTTGACACTTTTCCCTCCTCTTAGTTGTGTGGCAAGGCTGACATCACTTAGCCTCAAGCTGACAGGGAAGCATAAATGGGATCGGGATTGTCAAATTTCAGGGAGTCATTGGAGGAAGTTTGGTAGAAGGAATCGGGCTTACAATGGGACACTGGAATCTAAACTCGCTTGTCAGTAAGAAAAAAAAAAATAAAAAATTCGACCTAACCCAACTATGTGTGTTCTTGTAATGCATGTGATATAGTGGTAATGTAATTAGATGTATAAAGGCCATAAAGGCAACGTAACAATGGGCAGTTTAATCCTAGGATTAAGAAATAATATTTATTCAGGCAAGGCAAAACACAGTTTATATGTTTAACTGATGATTGAAGCTAAAACTCAAACCCCCACATTCACAGCAGGAAAGCTGACAACATCAAATACTAACTGATAAAAAGGTGTATATATTCTGATACAAGGTGTGGACTGAAGAACTTTTAATCAAGTCATTTAAGCTGCAACCTGATCTTTCATGGCCCTTTCCTTACATTCGTTCAGTCTATACCGTTTATTCTGCATTCAGGGTCACAATTCGATCGCAGGGTCGCATGTAGAGCCATGCAACCATTCAAAAAAATAGTCAATTTAGTCTTCAATTAAATTATTGCGTGCTTCTTTCTTCAGAGAACCAAAAAAACAAACAAAAAGCATGTAGACACGAAGACAACATGCAAAATTGACAAACAATTATTAAAAGAAAACAGCTCCACCAATCCCAACCTTTTTCATGTTGGCATAGACTTTAGATTTTTGAAAACCAGTAATTCTATGATACAAATTTGAAACTTATTGACACACCTTAAACAATCATGAACCTATTGGAAGCAAACATGCTATCGAACGGTTTGTATTTTCAACACACATCAAATGAGCAGCTGTGATACAAGGCAGGGTAACAGAGCACAGACTGACACATGTACAGTATATAAGTTGCAGTGTTGTTTAGAGTGTTAATTAGACACGATGACGATAATTAGCCGGAGCCCCAAACACCCTGAACAGCTAGCACGAACAAGAATTACAAGATAACACAGCGTTTAGTGAAATTAACCCTTTAACTGCCGGTATGTCTGGAGTCAGATGGAATCCAGTGCTTTGATGAAACAGTACATGGGGTTGTGTTGGCAGGTTATATCAAAGAACATGTGAACGAACATCCAAAGAGTGCAATTACAGCATTGCATATTTACTAATTTAACAGCTCACCACAGGTTAGAGGAGCAAGGTTGTGTCCAGAAAGTTATCGTAGTGGCATTTTGACTTTTTCCACTACAATGATTGGCGGAAAAGCTGTGGGTATACTCTGTGCACATACCACCCACTGCAATGTGTGTGTGCACTGAAGCACTTGGCAAATATTTTGACACTCCAACTGTGTACAAGAGCAGCCTCTAATAATAGGAACTGAGGAGGGGTTATCAATTTAATTTTGCAATTTGCAAAGATGAATCAGAAATAGTTGAATTTGCAGAAAGAATACATTGGTGAATTTGAAGGAGAAAAAATAATAACCACATTAGCAATTAATAAATCAACTGTGCATGTTCATCATTGGTAATCCGTATATAAATTTATAAAAATGGACAGCGTATATCAGACCCTTTGAGATAGAAAATAGGGGAAGCTGTATAATCTTTTTTTTGTCGGGCAGTAGAGCTCATCAGTCTTTTTTTCTTAACTGACACTGAAGATGAATGGATTTCTTATATGGTCTTTGGCTGACATCACAAACACTGCTCCCTCCCTGGCCTTATTTTACAATGATGATCAACAGGGCAGATCCTTTCTGTGATCCATCACCGATTTATCAAGAAGTATATTAGTTAATGTTATTACAAAGGCTGTTTTCCAATGTGTGTTATTACAGCATGTTCCAAAACATGAATCCGAAGCTCACACTTCCTTGAGTTTTCTGTGTTTCTTCCTGTGTTTTCAGTACTTAATGAGTATACATTGTGATCATCTAGCTGTTCCTTGTCTACAGCTGATTTAGGTGTTGCTGGTAATTGCTGTTATATGGCAGTGTAACTTCTTGGGTATCAAACACCACATGCTAAAATAAACTGATAACTTTCTTCCTCAATACCTGGTTTCAAGTCCAGTTTCAACCTTTGATTCAAACCCTTACCAAACTAAGGTTTATTGATGAGCATGGGAGACAGAAGATGGTTGTGAAAAATGCCTGCAACATCAGCAGTTGAGTTGCTTGACTGATCTGTTATCGATGATAAATCCATTACATGGTGCCTGCAGCGCTTTCTTCTGTCTCCCATTGAAGACCCTTATCCTCCTGCAATGACCATTTGTTCTATATGACAGACAAACAAGTCTCTGTCAGGGAATCCAATAACTCTACACACCTGCCTGCTTGTATTATTATGTTAGTCCCAACAGTTGAATGGTTGACCTTTTCTTTGCAGAATGTGACACTACAGACCTTCTCATAAATTTGCTTGAAGTGAAAATGTTCTCTGAGCTGACTGAAATCCTAAATTCAAAATAAGCATAGTTTGTAGTTATAAGTACAACGTAGTTGAATATTTACCTAAGCAGATTTGTAGCACTCAATGCTGTTAAGAAGGTTAAACTTTTAAACTTATGACACATAAAGATTCATTGTATAAAATTACCTGATCTGTGGGGGGTTTGGAGTCCAGTATTATAGTTAGGTATACTCTAAAGACAGTGCAAATAGTGCTGATAAAATGTAGTAAGTACTCCAACCGTGCTTCCGAGAGATGTGTGAAGGGCTGCCGTAATCCAAGATGCTGGTAAGTTGAAAAAAAGGAGCCTCAATGGCTTGGAAGACCCTCATTATATCTGTAGCGCTCTTTTCTGGACATCCTTAGGAACCCCATGAGAAACCATAAGTTTTAAATAGTGGTGAAACAGAAACTGGAGTCCATAAAGGACTGATATATAGAGCCAATGAATGCAATGAATCGGTGTCTGTCCAAAAACTGAAGACTTTTTGGACACTGTGAATGCTACTACTCAAGCTGGCCATTCATACTGTATCATCAGGTAGACAATTCAATGGCAGTAGTGGCAAAGGTTGACTGTTACTGATTCTGCAACACAGATGTTTAGGCAAGCATGTATTGCCCTGATGTGCATGCAAACTTCTAATTCCATGTTTCATGTTCTCACCAGCATCCTGTAACAACACACCCACTCATAGCTCCATGCTTTGTTTTGCCATCATGCTATGTTGGGTCTGGAGGCTGCTTCAAAGCAAGCCACATGGTTGCAAAGCATGACAAAGTGCTTGTTTATCACCTCCACTGCTGTAATCCCTCATAGCACACAAACCCTAATTGAATCACATCACAGCCAGAGCCATGTCTTCTCTCAGCAGCGGACATGGTGATGAATGTGAGGGTATGTTAATGTGTCTCGACAAGTGGAACCTCCACAACATCAAGCAGCCTTTACAGCTTCATTGGCACCATTACATCAGCCCACAATGCGCTTCAGAGGCAGGCATGCAGCAGGTCAGGAGACACTGCACATAAACAGCTGTGAGTCTGAGCATGCAAGATGGAAGGTGTATGATTGTGTCTTAAGTCACTTGGATTGTTTAAATATGTTTACCGTTCAGTTCTGAGTCAAAATTGTGTCGATAGCTGGGATTGACATTTTGAGGTTTGCTTTTTAATGTTTTCACTTTTATATATGGTGCCCCTGCTTTCTGAATCAAGAAAGGGTGGGGTTTCTGCAGCTTAATTCATGGGCTTTTTCTACCAAGCCACTACCACAGAGTGAACTCCTCTTGTGAGAACAGGAGCTGTAAGCGTGTTTGTGGAAAGGATAGGAATGACACTTGGTCCCTGATTTCTATACAGTAAATTTTACAAGATGTGTTTGCAACAGTACCTATACTATAAATATATAGCACTTCGACAGTAACAAACTACTGTTTGACATAGTGGAGACTTATTTGATCTTATAGCCATGGTCTGGTCGATTACTTTTTAGTCCAGCTGCAGCACACTGTACCACATTGCTCATGTTTCAGTCTCTCTGATTATCATCTGGGATGGAAAAGAACAGAATTTCAAAGACAGAAAAAAAGTTCAAACTGAGTTGAACTATGACTACCACAGGGAAGAGACCAGAGGTATATCAGGGCAGATAATTTCTAATCACAGAGTATTTATATTGCACAGCCAAAGTCACTTCATGAAGCTAAAAAAAAAACTGCTAAAAATTTGTAATCATACAAATACAGTTTTGTTCATCTTGTAACTGCAATTTTCATGTATTTCTGCACCTTGATGGTTATTCTCTTTAGTAATTTAAAGTCATTCAAATCTTTAGGAAAACATAGTCTATTCAGCAAGGCCAGTGTTTAATCAACAAGGATTTGATCCGTCCTTGTGATCATGCTTGCAATAAAGAGATTTGAGCATGTCATTATTTGGCACTAGGGGAAGAAGTTGGCCTTGAGGTGTTTTGCTAAAAGTTGCATCAAGTATTTTGTGAGGGTAGGTGTGCACCATGCAAATAGCATGCCAGACCTGGCACATTCTACAGGTCAACCTCTAGAACATTAAGGCTTTTTAATCACTTTGTCTTTCTGTCTCATGTGAAAGCAATGACTTGGACATAAAAAAGGCCTTTGACAGAGAAAATAATGAATTGATCAGAGCGCTATTCTTGTAGGTTATTTGTCTGATCAATAATTAGATGTTGTAACCTTGGTTCCTACATATAGTTGACAATTTTAATGTACCACTTGGTAGAATTGATGGTGTGAATGGTTGTTGTACTGCTTTGTGTTTTCATGAGAGCATTTTGGAAGTAATTTAAAGGAAAGTTTGTTAAATGTTTGGACAAAGGCCTGCTAGTGCCTTGTGATTCTCTACTCAGCAGCAAAAAAAGATCTGAGTGGCTTTGAAAGTGAGTTGATTGTTGGAGCGCGGACGGCAGGAGCTTCAGTTACACTGACTGTGCAACTGGCTGCCGTTAACTAGACCAGTCCAGACCTCTCAGATCTGACAGGTCAGATTAGCATCCCAGAGTCAGAACTCAACATGCAAAAACAAAATTTAGTAGTTATGCTTCAAATATCAAATATTGAGGTATTTTCCAATTCTTAAATGTTTTAGATCAAGTCTTAATTTTTCTTTTGCCAATGCCTTCCACTGAAAAGAACCTGGGAGTATTCACTTTTTTCTGCACTTTAAACTCCAGTTTTAGAGGCTTATTTTTTTCGATTTATCTCATTTTTATGCCTTTTGTGTCTTATGGAAAACATTTGAAGTAAACATAGACAACTACACTATATGGCGAAAAGTATTGGCTCACCTGCCTTGACTCACATTTGAACTTAAGTGACATCCCATTCCTAATCCATAGGGTTCAATATGACATCAGTCAACCCTATTGCAGCTATTACAGCTTCAACTCTTCTGGGAAGGCTGTCCACAAGGTTCAGGAGTGTGTTTATGGGAATTTTTGACCATTCTTCCAGAAGCATATTTGTAAGGTATCAGAGTCTGGTGTGGATGTTCTTGACTGATGACTGATGTTGGACGAGAAGGCCTGGCTCTTGGTCTCTACTCTAATTCATCCCAAAGGCGTTCTATCGGGTTGAGGTCAGGACTCTGTGCAGGCCAGTCAAGGTCATCCACACCAGATTCTGTAATCCATGTCTTTATGGACCTTGCTTTGTGCACTGGAATTGTTCAAAATGTCTTGGTATGCTGAAGCTTTCATAGTTCCTTTCACCGTAACTAAGTAGCCAAGCCCAGCTCCTGAAAAACAACCCCACACCATAATCCCCCCATCCACCAAACTTCACACTTGGCACAATGCAGTCCGACAAGTACCGTTCCCCTGACCACCGCCACACCCAGACTCGTCAATCAGATCTCCAGATGGAAAAGTGCGATTCATCCCTCCAGAGAACGCATCTCCACTGCACTAGAGTCCAGTGGCAGTGTGCTTTACACCACTGCATCCGCCGCTTTGCATTGCACTTGGAGATGTGTAGCTTGGAAGCAGCTGCTTTGCCAGGGAAACCCATTCTATGAAGCTCTCTGCGCACTGTTCTTGAGCCTATCTGAAGGCCACATGAAGTTTGGAGATCTATAGCGATTGACACTGCAGAAAGTTGGCGACCTCTTGACCCTATGCGCCTCAGCATCGTCTGACCTCGCTCGGTCAGTTTGTTACGCAGCTGTTGGTCCCAAATCTCCATGTTCTTATAATACAGTTGATAGTTGACTGTAGAATATTTAGGAGCGAGGAAATTTCACAACTGGATTAGTTGGATAGGTGTGATCCTATCACAGTTCCACGCTGGAATTTACTGAGCTCCTCAGAGCGACCAATTCTTTCACTAATGTTTGTAAAAACGGTCTGCATGCCTAGGTGCTTGATTTTATACACCTGTGGCCATGGAAGTGATTGGAATACCTGATTCCGATTATTTGGATGGGTGAGCGAATACTTTTGGCCATATAGTGTACCTTACTCAAGCGATGAAAGACAAATTATGTTTAGAATCAGAATTGCTCTAATCGCCAAGTAATTCTACAACTACAAGGACTTTGCTTTGGTTAATGGTGTTAGACAGCATGTAACATTCATTAAATAAATCAAGAGTGAAATCAGGGCGATTTTGGTTAGTGGTGCAAAGTGGCAAGTTGTGCAAACCAGTTCGCAGTAGTGCAATAGAGGGGTTGGGACAGTGTCAATGGGGGGTCAGGGGCCTTATTGATGAGGCAGGCGGCCATTGGGAAGAAACCCTTTTTTGTGGCGGGTAGTTTTGGTCCTGATGGACTGCAGCCTCCTGCCAGAGGGGAGTGGTTCTTAGCTTGGGCAAAGAAGAGTTTTTTTTTGTTTGTTTGTTTTTTTTTTTTTAAATCGACAACAGCACAGAGCATAGTTGTATTAATTTAATTCCTGGAACCATAGGGAAGATATATAAGTATATTGAATGCTTATGACCACTTTTTCAACAAAAAGAAAAACAGTATGTTATATTTCATTTAATCAGGTTTAAAACTTATTTTCTTCAAAAACAAATTTGTCTGCGATTCCAGCCACCTTTTAAGTACAAACACTGTGCCATGACTGGTATAATTTCATTCATATATTATTATATCGCAAGGACTGAGAGATAATAAGTTACTCTGGGTTAATACATAAAATATGAATGCGACAGGACTGAAATCACTAGATGCATTTCAATGTAAGGCAACTACAAAGTAAAGGGAAACCCTGAATCATATTTTAGTGATACAAGAAAATGATCTAGAATACTATCATTAATTTCAAGTACAAGATTTGTCCATTGAATACACTATACAACTTAATTGAAGCATTGAATTAATGGGTATAGATAGATAAAAATCAATTAAAGGAAAATTACAGAAGCATCTGACTGTTACAATTCACAAACCGATGACAGAATCAACAATAGATCTGCAGGCCTTTAGCTAAAGGTCTTCTTTGGTATTTGCTTCATAGTCAGGCAACATTGTCCTGGATTACGGCTCAGAGTGCCGATTCATCTCGTTTTATTTTACTCTTTCTGCGTCAGCTGTGTCCCTCATAGTCACATAGCCAGGTTTCCATGCAAATGTATGACAAAGGCTCCCCGAGTCATCATTAAGTCACCTTTGAAAGAACATTTTGCAACAGGGGTTTCTATCTACTGACGTTGACAACTAAGAATAGTTCATCTGAGATATTCATTTACATTTATCTACACTGCAACTCCAAGTCACAGACTAAAGTGGACTGAGAATTTTTTATTTGGGCTTCTGGTCTGCGGAACAATCAACCCTAAGGAAATATTGCAAGTGAAAGGGGGGGCATTCTAAAGTCCTTTGTCTTTTATTTAGGGTCGTATAGTTCCCTTACAGCTATTTCTAATTTGAAAAGTAGCATACAAAAACACTGAATGTCCATAGTATGAGCATTTTTATATGAGAAGAATTGCTGAGGGGGAAAGATGGTTTAACAATTTGATAGAAAAAAGGTTGTTTTGGGGAAGGCTTAAATGGAAATGATGACCTATTTTAAAAAAAATATATATACTGAATACATGAAATTCAAGGTTTTTCCAATGTCGGCATATTTCAGGACATTTCAAAGTTGGAAATGACTTCAAGAGCTGATATGCTGCACAGATGAAGATATCAAAGTATTCTTTTTTTTTCCTATCCATCAAGTAGAAAAAAAAATTCTATGTACATTTGATGTGAAACAGGAAAGGAATATTACAGTTTACCAAAAGGGAATGACATTTTGTAAAGAGATAACATGCCCACAGCCATTTTGCCAAGGAGGAAGAAGGTGAAATAGTTAAACATGGATGAGAAAAGTGAGTTGCAATTTTGCATTGCTTGTTGGCAAAGTGGATCAAATTTAAAGTTTATCAGCAGTCAATTCTTTTCCAACTTGCATGCCCTCGATCGGTTATCAACATCTAAGTTTAGTTGGCTGTTTAGAGGCTTTACACAGACCTATTGGACTACCTTCCTAAACTTCAGAACAAACAATGCCTAATAGTTGATTTGGTCCAAACTCGAGTCATGCAAAAAAAAAAATAAATAAATAAAAAAATCCTCCACTTTGCACTGTATTTTCTGGAAGCTTATTTTTACCTCCCAGAGCTCATTTAGTTATGCCCTGGGAGAATCATCTTAGCGACCCCTGCATGGAATATGTGGTCCCAAAACCACTAACCATGATCTCACCATCTGCCCCTTGTCTTCACCAATCACTGCTGGCAATGCCAGATGGATTGCCAGATCTCTGGCAGGATTATACACCAGATACAGCCAAAATACCAACAGTGCCCTGGGTGGAGAGAGCTGGGAGTGATTGCTTTAGTTAAATACCTTTCAAACTCTCAATATTGTGAGGACACAAACACATTTTTTGGACACATTGTCTCCTCATCAGGAATTCTCACTGTGTCTATCACAGGTCCAAACAATACCACCTCAAATCTTTTGGAAGACATAAATAGGCGTCAGCAGCTTGGCGCTCCATGAAACGCTTTCATGTCAGGAACGCCATATCTTGCACTGGGATTAGAAGATGGTTTTCTGCCATGACAAATTTATTGTCAGTGACACTTTTCATTGTTGCAAGGTGGGAACAGATGGAATCATGAAATATTGAATGACTAACAGTACAAAAGAGGCAGCAGTGTATTTTTTTCTACATGTAGGCCAAGTCATTTTCAAATGAAAAGAAAGCTTATGGAATATGTTGCTACTGGGTGACAATAAGACGAGAAGTAAAGCAACATGTAGATAGAGCCAAATATCAGCAGAAAGCCTTTTTCTTACCTGCATAAACACAACATTCACCACCAGCAGCAATAACATTTACAAACCTTAATCTCAACATACACACACCCACGAAAAAAAGATAACAGACCCTACCCATTACAAAAAAAAAAACATTCTCTGCCATTTGTTGAAACCAGCCAGTGCATTTGATTTGTGAACACAGAAAAAAAAGCTATTCACAAGATAATTCTCAAGCTCTTGGTTAAAATAAACTAATTTGTGTCTTTTACTAGCCTAATGCAAGAAAATGTATTTCCTTAAAGATGGATAATGTCACTGGTCGGAGGCCAGGCTTAGAAGTCATTTCCCCATTCAGCTGTGTGATGAATGACTTGACTTTATGCAACCAACTGAATTGAAGTAAATAGCATTACAGCTAATGCTTAGCCTGTTGCTCATACATCCAAACAGTCACTGTGCCACAAAACTGCATCATTTTCCATGTTTCTCATTAAGCAACATACCATAGTTTCCAGTCCTTGCATTTCTGTTTCATTATGATTAGATTTTTTGTTCATTATCATTCATAATTTCCCAACAGAATTTTAAATTTATTCATGTCTTGTTTTTAGGCTCAAGGCATGGATAAGCAGTTTTGAATAAAGCCAAATCAGGGAAAAGATCACAAATTCCCTTGCCACTGTGGTTTTCACACTTTAGTGAAAATGGTGACACAAAATATGTCCGTTAAGATCAATTACAAAAATTTTATCATCGGATAAAAATATCGGATATTCTCCTCACAAAAAATCATTACAAATCATGTTAATATTTTTCATTACAAAAAGAGAATATGATTCAGACAATATCCATCCAGCATCTACTGCTTATCCTACTCAGGGTCGTAGTGATGCTGGGGCCCATCCCAGCTGTCCCAGGCGGCCGAGAGGTGAGGTACACCCTGGACCAGTCACCAGTCGATCACATAGAGACTAAAAACCATTCACTCTTTCATTTAAACAGCTGGACAATTTTTCCAATGTATTCCAATAAACCCCCATCATGCTGCATGTTTTCAGACTGTGGGAGGAAACCAGAAAAAAAACACGTAGACACAGAGGATAATGTACAAACTCCACACAGAAAGGCCCCTGTGGGAATTGAACCAAGATCCTTTGTGCCATGAGGCGGAAGCGCTAAGCACTGCACCACCGTGCCACCCGCGCAGATAGTGTGATTCTCTGTAATATTTCAAGAACAGTGATGACATCAAACTATTAATCAAAATAGTCACAATGATTTTTTGAGGATCCCATAAATATTGTTTACAGGGGAGTAGTAGGGCATTGCTCTTGGATAAAGGTCAGGAACCATTACTGTAGCAGCTCTGTGAAAATTATCTCTGCTGGACACACACACACTGACACAAATAAAGATATATATAACACACACAAACAGTAAACTAGGCTAAGTCACTAGATTTTACCTTCTTTTTTTCCCTTGTATCCTTTTCATTTACAGGGATGGCTAAAAAGCCTCTGTGAAGGCAAAATTTCAATCTGCAAACAAAATGTCATAACATTCCCAAGAGAAAACATTATGACACCAATCAAACATGCAAGGAGGATGGAACTTGTTTTTCTATTGTGCAAACTGCAATTCAAAATTATGTAAATTGAAAAACTGTATGAATAATTTTACAAAATGAAGGAAATAAAATATTGAGAGGCACAAAAACTCACTAAATTACACAAAAATAAGTTAGAATGTGGGTGGAACGTCTACATTTCAACAGCCAGCTAGAAAAAAAGCTTTGCATAAATAAATCAGGAGGCCTGGAGGTCGTAAAAATCAGACGATGACCTGGAGAAAACCTGACTCGCCCACGGCTTGCAAGATGCATTAGAACTCACATGGCAGAACTGATTAATGTTACTTAATAAACAGCATCAGAGACTAATTTTGTTATATAACTGACAAAAATGCAGAGAAGCTTTGTCATTGTTCAGATTAATTGATACTTTGAACAGCTAGAAGGACTGATACAGGCATTAAATTCTTACTGAATCTCTGATAAGGAATCCATCCATTTGGGAAAAATGTAGGTAACTAGAAGAAGTCTCACATTTGTGACCAAAATACAAAGCTATCCATGCACATATTTGAGCAGAATTTCATTGAAAAACAAGTAAAAGGCAGCTACAATCTTTGTAATACATTTTCTTTCCGAGTTAAAAGAATTTTCTACAGCGCACTGCATAAAATGGAAACAGGAAATGTTCTAAACATTATCTCTGACTGCGACTCAAGTCTGCAGGAAGAAACCATTTGAACATAGTGCCAAAATTACACTGTGAAAAAAAAGCTTGTAGCAATATTATTTGGGACATCAAAACCACTGCATAAGCACTCATTGAAACATCATAATTTGATTCTGATGATTCCATCGCAAATGGAAGTGGTTGGCGCTCCTGCCTCAACCCAAGATGGCTCTTGGTTCAATTCCACTGGTCAACTGCGGCCTGCTTGTTTGGACTTTGCATTTCCTCGCTTTGCACTTCTCATGTTTCTTCCCACTGTCCAATCACGGCAGATGAGCTAAAGACTGAAATTCCTTACAGTGAATGAGAGAGAAATGCTTATATGTATCTGGATGTGACCCTGTGATCACCACTGACCAGTCTAAGCTGTAGCCCCCAGTGTTTGGGGCACATGACCCTGAGCGCAGGAAAAATTTTATAAATAATGAGTGAATGAACTTCTTCAGAGGTTAATCGTGCTCATAAAGGACAGCTTCTTAGTCTCTGATAGAAATTTGTCTGACATTACATCCTTTCGCTTATCTAATTTGTGAACTCTATCGAATTTCAGCAATTTCAATTAGCCTTTGTTTGAGATGTGAGAGTTGATATCAACATGCTCACAATGTGGAAATCCTTAAAGCAAAAGAAGCATTCAACTTTTCTTGTAAAAATGTACATGAGGAGACATGATCATGTAGACAAAAGTTTGGCAAAGCTTTGTTTACCTTTAATTACTAAAGATGTGGATGGATGTCTTTGGGCAGCTATTAAGCAAAATCAGCACTGTCCCGAGCTTCACCAGACATGACATCATCTGCTTCAGTGTGCATGCCCGGTATTCTTCTTGCAGAGAGGACATAAGTGTTTTTGCAGTGACATTGAGGACTGATCTTGCTTTTAGGGAAAAGAGCAAGTCATCATGGTTTAAATGATTAAAGCTCAGGGTGAAATTTTTGTTTTGAGGTTGGGGTTAGTTAAGCAGGGCATGTAGATATAGTAAGGGTTAGCCTAATTAAGTCACACACTGGCGCCTCAGACAAATTGACGAACACCACATAAACTGAAACTGATAAAATGTTTGTTCAAAAGTGAATATGGAGGAAAACTATGAAAGAAACACTTGAATATATCACTCACATTAACACATTACTGTCTCTCCTTCTCTCACAGTCAGTCTTATATGTACACAAAGATACACATCCAACCCCCTCTGGGCGCACGCCCTCAGATGAAGGGGGATGAAAATAGACTGGGGGCACTCTGAGTGCTAGCTGCTGTTGTGAACTCTTCTCAAACACACTTAAATGAACAACCTTGTCGCAAAGATTTCAGGAGCTCTATTTCCTCTGTGACCCATCAGGACTCAACGATGTGGCAAACAACATTCTTGTGTCCTCCATGGTAACTGCTGACACAGACTTATGCCGACAACAGTAGAAGCAGTGTGATTTCAGAGATGAAAAGGGATGAGTGGTGTTGTATCCGTAGTAGTTCAGTGTTTCTGATTGAAACAGAGTGCGTATTTCAGATGTCAGCAGAGACATTTTGTAGCTGACAGACAATGTCACTTTAAAGTTTCACGACTGAAAAGCTTGTGTAAAGCAACAGCGACTTTAACCTCACAATATTAAGGGAAAAAAAAAAAAACATTTCCCCACTAAATTACAGTTGGTTTGACACAGGTGTTCTCCCTTAACTATGCGTTTCTTTGCTTTACTAATTCTTTTTGTTTGTTATACTTGAAATTGTGTACTATCTGCGTAAGAAATGTATGAAGCATAAAGAAAACCCTTCAAATCCTTCAAAAAATATAACAGCTGCTTCGGCAGGGTGTCAGTGCTGGTCTAGTCTGACCTTGGAGTAGCAATACATTGCCAGAAATCTGCCAAATATTAAAACAATAAATCAACGTTATTTAATAAGATAACCACAATGTTGAAAGGCACTTTGGTTTATTCTTGGACTGTCTTTTTTAACAGAGTCAATTAAAGATGTGTACTTGTTTCGCAAAGACTGGCCTGTGCTTCGGATTTGTTTCCTCAAGTGCTTGAAACACAAATTCAGCTAGCTTTATTTTAACTCTTTTAAATAAGATGACTTAGATGATCAAAATAACTATGAATGCGATGAGACCTCAGCCAAATTTTAATATATATCTTTCATACTGTTGACATACAGTCCTCTCTTAAACTCCCCAATCTACGTTTTAAGCTGCCTTTGTATCTTTTCTCAGCGTCTTTCACGGTATTCATACCAATTGTATTTTATTTTGGAAAGTTTTTGGGGGAGAGGAAGGACCTAACCAATGTGATTTATTTATCTAGGTCCATACGATAATTTTGTTTTACATGTGTTTCAACATTTTATTTTGATATGCATTTTTGAAACCAACGAACATATGCACATAAGCGATCTAATATAAAGGTTTCATGTGATATATACGTGATTTGGGCAACAATACCACATTATTTTGACAGGAGTTTGGTTTTATAAAACTCAGGAAGGTGCCATTGCAATTGCAATTTGCACGGACGGTTTCAAAATGTATGACATAAAATGTATTGTGATGTTCAAAGCTTCAATGACCACTGAGCATAGTTTCATATTGATCAGTTATTGAATCCCTGTTGCATATGAGCCTCAACTTAACATGTATTGCGCGCAGTAGAATACTGCTGATTTTAGTGCATCCCTGAGGTTTCTTGGGTGGATCAGTAACACCAGCGCAAATGTTTTACACATTCAATGAGCTTGCCTCCAACGCCACCTTCAGGCCACCATGTAGTGAAGAACAAAAAACAGCAAATTATCATTAATTACTCATAATTTTTAATTTAGTTGTTGACTGTTTGACAGCAAATTTGTTATTGTTTTGTCCACCATTATATAAGTTTCCTTTACATTCAAGGCCCACAGTAATTGAAGATCTATAGAAAGCTGGATGGCATGCAGGAAGACAATTGCAGTGCTGCAGAAGCTGCATCATGCTTTTAGCACCTATTATGGGTCTGAACTGGATCCTCTAATTCCAATAATGCAAACCAATAACATCCCTTATCTGATCCTGCATGTTAGGTAAATGTGTTTCAAAGTCCAGTATACTCTGTCTAATGCAGGATCTGTGTTATGAATGAATACACAGATATGGGCTTAAAGCCTAACGTGATGCAAAATTTGATTCATAAAATTATATATTTTCGGACTTGACACTCTCGAAGCAGAGTGCTCACTCTCTGACCACTCTGACCACTTCTCTACATTTTACTTGACTTATGAGGCTTAGAATTTCATTTTTGATACTGTCAGTTTTTATGATTCTTCCGATTGTCCTCGTATCACAGTACAATGAATATTAATTTAAAAGCAATCAGAATATGCTATTTCCACACATTTTATAATATATTAATGATTTCTGAAAATCACAATAATAAACAGTTACACCGTGCTGTCAAAGTTTGAAAAAATTATTTTGATACAATGAAAATACAGTGGGTAATTAGGATAAGAAGAAATAGATAGCTTACGGAAATTAGATTGAAAGGAAAACGATGAGTTATGTGCATATACTCAGATGGCCAGAAGGCTGCAACTATCCATGATTGTTATGCAGGCCATGACAATAATCCTAGCAACTGCTGCTTTAATAAAATAAAAACAAATTTGATTATAGTTTCAATCATTTATCAACATGATCATCTTTGACAAAGCGGACAATCTGGCTTAGCTGTTGTTTTGCAACCCATTCAGTGGTACGTCATGGCCGGAGAGTGTACCGTAATGCCCCATTAATAATTCTGTTTCTTTGGCAGATGATCCAGTCAGAGAAGTTGTATTTACAGAAAAGCATGAGAAATATTTCACAAGTCTTTGCTCGAGATGAACGTCTGAAGCAGAGGCGGTCATGGTAAATATTTCATCGGCCTCACTCACCTTTCATCTGCTCCATTCAGATTAACTGTGTGTACACCAAGAGAGAGGGCAGACAGAGAGCACCCCCCAACCACCACTCACCCACCCACCCACCCACCCATCCCCAAGCCCCCCAACCACCAAGTGCTGCAATCACTCTGATGTTTTCCCATTAGAGAGAGAGAGAGAGAGAGAGAGAGAGAGAGAAATGGTACAGGGCAGTGGCATTGTAGGAAGGAGGAATAAGGGTATAACAAAGAGCTAATCTGTTTCCAACAAGACACATTCACAAAACCAGGAGTCCATCTGCAAACATTCACTTCACTGGTGACTTAAATGGAACAAGTGCTTTCGACATTATGGCAAACGCAGATCTCCGTGTAGCACATTCTGCAGGCATTTAAACGGTCGTTTTTATTCGAAGAGTGCAAATTGCTTTGGCACATGTTTAACGAAAACACCGCGGCGCAGTAAACAGAATTAAGTGGAGATATAATCCATTCTTGCTCTCCTCCCATGGTGGCTGTTTACTGAACCCACTGTTCAGCGGCAGAGGGCGGGAATAAGGGGGGTGGGAGGCAGGGTCCTTTGTCCCTCGCCAGCGCCTTCCTCCCCCCCAGCATGACAGGAGGGCGGGCACCGGTTGTGGCAGCGTTTAGTCTCCCATGCAAAACATGTGTTTCCCGTTAAGTCCTCATAGCTGCGTATTGTAACACCCGAGTGGAATTAAGTAATAAATACACAAAATCGTACGGTCGGAGTCGCACCGCAGTCTTGGCTCCTTTGGTGGTGAAAGCACCGTTGCCTTAAGCTGTTTTCAGTTAGCTTTGTTTGTAAAGGCACGTAACTAGTCTTGGACCAAAATGTGTGTTTTTTTTTTACTTTTGTTCCAAAATAAACGCTTGTAAATCAAGAAACAAACACAACAGTTGTAGAATAAAAGTAATGGAATTACAGCCTCTGCTATTAAATGTCAAGTAAACGTGTTTTTTTTAAGGGAAACCCATGAAAGCACCACATTCAACTGTTAGCTAACACGGTTTACTCCAGCATCCCAGCTAACCCTCAGCGCCCACGGGTGTCAGTCGCACCAGGTGGCTCCCAGCCTGAGCAATCACCCACCGCGATGGATAAACGGGGAAAAAATAATAATAATAATAATGCCGATAAAAATTGTATCAAAATAAATCAATGAATAAATAACCAACTCCGTTTAACACAGCGCCGCTTTTACTACAAGGCAAACAAATGTGGGGAGAACCAATCCGAACCAACAGATTAGTGAGAGAAAATCCCAGCCTGACAAGGGGCTCCGGCGGTCTAGTGTATTCGAGCGTACCGGAGCCCGGCGGTAGCGTTCGATCTCCCGCAACGCGGAGAGCGACTCACCCGGTCCCTCCTGCTCGTCCGCGGTCGGTCAGCTTCTCACCAGTACGAGTGAGCCCGCATTGTGTGTTCCGCGTCTCCGCGGCTCCTACGGCAGCAGCAGCAGTAAAAGCACCCGGCGCTTTTCAACGGAGCGCGGGCATCAGCGGCTGCGTCGTGGACGGCTCTCTGCGAGTGTGTGTGTGTGAGCTTGCGCGTGCGTGCGTGCGTGTGTGTGTGTGTGCGCGCGCGTCGGGGATGAAACGCCTTTTCTCCTCCAGGAGCTGCATTGTTGACATTGGCTTCCTGACGTCATGCTGGCCCCCATTCACAACAACGGCCGAGCCCCCCTGCTCTTACGACGACGACGCAGCCCCCTCCCCTCCGCTCCTCTGCCTTCCCCCTACCCTTCCCGCCTCGCCTTGCTCGTACGGCGGATGATGTTTGTTGAACTCCACACGCTTCCGCGACTCTGTCGCGCGTGGATCGGGGTCTGCGGTGCATCCGATCACACGTGGACGGACGCGGTGGCCCCTCGACCACAGGCGCTGATGTTTCCAGAAGAAAAAAAAAGTTTGAAGGAAGAAATCAGTCCCTGTCACCTTCAAAGAAACTGGGAAAAAAAACATCAGCATAATTTATTAACAAAATGATAATCTTAATTTTTTTTTTATATATATATGAAATGTCTCCCCCAGTTGTTTATCACTTGTGAAGCATTTTGTTTATTCCTGCTTATACATTTACTTTATTTCCCAATTTTAAGGTAATAAGAAAGGCGCAACTGTAGTCTCTTTTCAATTTTTCTTAACAATTCATTGTTAACCTATTTTCAAATTTGAGGGAATTGTTTTGTTATTTAACTTCATAGGCACCCTGAGCCCCGCCTTTTCCTTTCAATTTCACTTAAAAAAAAATTATAATAATTATAATCATAATAAAGATATTTACAGAGCACTTTTCATCAAGTGCTGCACAAGTGAGAAGGGTTTGGGTAAATTAATCAATTTAATTAATTGATTTAATAAATTAAATCAGATATTGTTCACAGGTATTTTTCAATATCATTTTGTAATATAAGAATGTCTTTCTTTGCATATGATCTGACTGTTGTACATCTCACGTATATCTTGAGGTGTTTTTTCTGATGTACACAATTGCAGTGGATAAAACTAAAATCCCCGCAGGTGCCCAGCCATTTAAAGGCACAATGAGCCATCACATCAGTGAAATCTGTTCCAGGTGTCTTGAGTTATCGCAGATAACTCATTCATAAATCCCAACAGTTTGAAACTTGCAAATATTTAAAAAAGTGATAGAGCCATTTTGATATTTATTATTGATTTTATACAGTATGAATATAAAATGTTTTGGCCTCAGTGTATGACCCTCATCACAGTTTCAAGAACAGTGAACAGAACTGAAAAATGTAGAAATATATATCATATAGAATATAAATATGCACAAACCTTTAACATTAAAATGACTGTAATTTATAATTTAATTTTAAGAAATTTAAAGAAATGAACAGTACTGGTCAATTTTTCCTCTTCTATTGACCTTCTGACCTCCTGTTTTTGGAAGGAAAACGGAGGACCAGCGCCCCTCCATTCATTACTTATACAGCTTATATAAGCCAATTTAGGGTCTTCTAATGAGCAGATTGCATGTTTTTGGACTGTGGGGGGAAAGTGGACACAAGGATAATGCAGGCTGCATACCGAAAAGCCCCCTGATGCAATCAAAACCAGGAACCTTCTTGCTGTGAGGCGGGAGTGCTAACCCCTGTCCAACCATACCGCCCTGCCTGACTTATAATAAAATACCATATTTTTTCCTGACTCAAGATTATTTTCATTCACTTAAAATGTCAAATCAGTCTGTCACAAGTGTGTGCTAAAACTGAGGCATGCAGATGTCCTCACAGAGATGAAAATTGATATTATTTCCATTGTAAAAAAAAAAAAAATTCCTCAAGAACTGTGTCCACACAGAACCACTGGAAAAACCCTGGAATATATGCTGGCCCCGTTAGTCGAGCTGGAAAACTGCCTCAGATATACACAAAAAAAACGAAGACGACTTTGAGAACTTTCATAAAACTTGTGATGTAAGCGCCTCAAGAAGAAGTCAGCAAATAATGTGAATAGACGGGCAGAAAAGGAAACAGTGTGGACAACGATATAGAACTTTTGCTTGGGTTCACACTACTAGAAGATGGAGACTGTTGACTGGGAGTTCTGCCAGTCCAAATATGTCGATATATCAAGTGCATTTCAGGTGCTGTATCTGTGACACCGAACAAACAAGGATTTCTGTCGCAACGTTTACGGCATAACAAAAGCCTGGATCACAGCCAAGGTAAAGAGCATCTGAGACGAGTACAGGCAGGCAGCTGACACGTTAGGTTGAAGAGGCCAAGAATGTGGTTTGCTCGTTTCTTGGAACTTTGTAAAGAGATGTGGATGGGTCATCTGCTATGCACTCCATCAATGCTGATCTTCAAACCAGGGACCTTAAAGAATTATCTACAAGACAAAGTCCATCTCCAAACTTGTGAGCTTTCTACTGATTTGTCGCTATCACATCCCTTGAAAGTCTGCCTACTGCTATTGTAAAGCTGCCCAGCCATATGCTCCAGGTAGGCTCATGATGCTATGAAACAATACATTTTATTGAAAGAACAGTTGACTATGGTGATTTTCCAAACTTAATTAGTCATCAGACCCAATTTGTACATCATCCTGATCTTCCACGACAGAGCAGCTTTATGCAGCCCCACCCAGACTCAGCAGGTACCAATTCTTGCCTGCACCTAGACACCATCCACAAACGCAGAGCATCTTCAACCTGCTCAGCCCCAGCCTAACCCACCTTGCAGACACTGAAGCAGGGAGACAGACAGGTAACAATCCTGCCATAGGTTACATTGTACTTGCCTGCAGAGAATGATTGGAACAACCAGGCAATTTTTTTGAACAGCCTGTCCGATGCTTTCAAAGACCATCTGCCTTGCATGTCTTTCCTTCCGAATTTCATGACCTTGTTGCGCTGGCTATCAAGCTCCACAGGGGCGCCCAAGCTCTGCAGCCAACTGCCGGAGGAAAAGAGCCCATGACAAGCCATGAGTAGACCATGCAGGTCAAAAAAGGAACACCAGTGCTTACTACAGGAAGGCAGGTGCATCTAGTAACCAGGGACATTTGCTCGTATCCCGCCTGCTAAAAAGATTGGTCGGCCAGTAAAAGGCTCTCCGTGTGAACACACACTGTGGGTTCACCACAATTTTCAGATTTTTTTTTTCCAAAGTAAACCGGCAGGGTCAAACAGGTGAAAGAAGTCCAATGGTGAAGCTCCCCCCAAAAAATTATCAAATAGAAATAAATCACACAATAATATGGGGTAAAAAGCAATATGGGGTAATATGGGGTTAAAAGCAAGAGAGCAAGATATACAGATTTGGCAATGACAATCAGGCAAAGAGTGTTGTGATACAGTGGGTTGTGATACAGTGGGTTGAACAGTGGTGGGAAAAGGTATGGGGGTTATTGTTGGGGAAGAACAATGGAGTTTGACAGTAAGTGATGAAACAATACAGGAATAAACACTGATTTCAAATAAATTGGGAAAAACATAAAACATACAGACAGAGTCCTGACAGTCAAATAGATCAGAACTATTTTTAAAGATTACGCAGTGACCTGAAATTCCAATTTACGCTTTAACCATCTTAAATTGACATACTGCAACATAGTATAAATACATACATACATACATACAACTATTGTACAAAAAATATTTTTTATTCACCATGGAATTTACATGGACAATCAAGTGAGGCTCCATTCAAAAGGAATGACTCTTCCCCAAACGCAAAGGTTTTTGGATTTTTTTTTAATTTAATGTCAATGCAGAGGAACCTTTTTGAATCTTTTTTGCTTCCCGATAGAAGGTATGATACAGTTGCTAATATGGAGCGTAATCCAGGGAGAGCTGGCAGAGCTCCTACATTTTATCAGTTTGCCACAGACAGCCACCTCTCGGGCCTCATTTAGAGTGGCTGGATTCAAAGCAGCCCACATTCTCAATGTCAAGATGTTATAAATAGCCAGAACCGATTGGTGCAGCTCCTCTGGCAGCTACGATCGGCTCAGTAGGGGGACGTAATGTTCGCAGGAATGGATCCATGGGTAGCCTGAATGGCTGGAAATGACAAAGAAAGGCAAGCATAGTAGTCAACTCCTGAGGGCGTGTGCATACGTGGAAGCACACACACATTTTCTACTTCACATCGCCAGTGCTTAAATCCACCTCTCCAACTACAAGTATGTAAAAACACAGAGCTGTTGACTGACTCCATTTCAGGACTTTTCATTTTTCTACTTTTGCAGCAATGTGTTCTTTGTGAAATTATACAAAGGGTAGCACTGAGTTTTAAAGGATTGAGCCACTATAACGAGCGTGTAACACATTAAATGAGCTACTGTTTTGTGCATTTCGGCTCAACAGGAATTCATAGGATATAACTAGCTATATGCAAGTAATATGCTCAAATAATAATAATTTTTGCTGTGTCTGCTGCATGACTAGAATGCATACTGTGCCCAGTATAGATAACCAGCATTGATAGGCTGAGTTTAGTCATACCATTAACAATTTTCATCAGGATAATGCAGTGTCCCTCATAAACACCAGCATTTGATTATATTTGAAAATCATTAACTACACAATATAAATTCCAGCACAACAGATTTGACTCGACAAATGCATCTTGCCACAAGCAAAACTTTGCTGAAATGGCACCCCCTGCAAATTTCACAAATGTGCAGAGAATGGTTTATGTATTCATTTGAACAGAATCTTTTTTTTTTTTAATCTTATGAAGAAAAATCACATTTGATGTGAAGCATTAGCTTGTTTGAAGTCCAAAAAGGTAGAGACAGATTAAAATTGGTGTCTGTTAGGTTTTATTGAACTTATTATGATAAAATTAAGGCTATTATGTGTAACCAAAAATCATTGTGTAGTGGTTCAGGTCATGGTAAAGCTTAAAAGGAGGAATTCAATGCAATCTTTCAATAAGGACCACTGCACAAACCACATCATCACATAACACATCTGACTGTTATTCAGGGGAAAACTGGGATCTATAAAAACCACCGCATCGCTATGGAAACTGCAGCCCTGTATTCAAGAGAATCCAGTATGTTCTCTTAAAGCATACACATATACAACTGTAGAAGAAATTATCTGCTCTCGGAACCCCAAATGATTTAATGGTGATGTTACTGAAAATCAAATTTATTTTCTCAAATCAAACTCATTGGACATTTTGAATATGTATATTGAATTATGGACAAAAATACATTGTCAGCAAGAAGGGGAAAAAGGGTCCAATGTCATATATTCAGAACTTTGATATTTTCTATAATGAGAGAGAGGACATAATGTTACCATCAGTGGAGAAATACTCAATCGAATCTATTTGTAACATACTGTACAGGTACAGCGTTCACTAACGGGCTCTTTTGCAAGCTGCTAGTGGCACTCAAACCACAGCACATGGAATTGAAATGGTGTTTTCTTCAATTCGCCTGTGTGTTAAGTCACAGATGAGTAATAATAAAAGCTGGGAGAGGGTGAGCTTACCGGGGTGCGATGAACATAATGCAATGACTGGACAACATGACTGCAAGATGATGGGGATGACTGTTTCCTACAGTTCAGGAATGTCCAGCTTCATTGTCTGACAGTGCGAATGCACTCTGTGAATCCAGTGGCCGAGTTCCAATTCAATTTCTCTTTCACAAGGCGAGACACAAGAAAAGAGTCATGTGGTCCAAACGCAAAATACAAAAAACAGATTTATAGCTTTTCATTGTGTGTCAAGGGCAATTGAAAGAGAGGTCGTGATAAAAGAGCCTAATGAGCGAGGGTGACCCTAACAAAGATAGCAAATATTTTTTCATTTACTTAACTGCGAAGTCTTGCAATGCAGTATTTATTCGGTTTGCAGAAAACATCTATCCATAAGATATGGTGATGGCTGTAAGATGAGTTAATATTCTATATACATACACATCCCTGCTGCCACAGATGTTTTTAACCCAGAAGAAATATCGTTTGGATTTCACCCTTTGATTTTACTGTATGCGCAAATGAAATCATTTGGCTTCGATTTGGATGATTACACACGGACATGTAGACTAACAGGTCCTCTAACTGCATGGGAGCTAAGGGAATGTGAAGAATGACGGTGACTTCAACAGACGTCTGTTAGGGCCACTTGTAACTATGGTACTGCTTTGGTTGTCATACTGCTGTCAAAGTTTTTTTCTTCTTTCTCACAGAGGTAGGTCATGGCATCTGGTGCACATCTGGTGCCCTGTCATCAACAGGGCAAACCTGCAACTGCAGCATCAACAGTGGCAAGGCCCGCCGCCCAGCTCACCAGAGATTCTGGCAGCTACACTGTATCCAGGCTTCAGGATGTAACATACAATTCGAGGTTTTAAAAATACATTACAATGGCGAATTCTTAGGTTTCCAGTGATATAAAGTCAAAAGTACACAACAAAAAAAAAAAAATCAAATCAATCCTTTTCTTGAATTTTCAAAAATGTACAAGTTTTCAATGTGCTATATTAGAATAATAAAATATTTTTTTGGCTCCAGTTATAATTAAAGAGTAAATATTCTAAATTTATTAAATGTTAAGCTTTGTGAGTGATTAACCGTGTACCCCTTACACTAAAGCAGGAAATAATTTCATTTCCTTGGTTTCTCAAAAGTTTAATCAGAATATTTTTCAACCCATTCTGGGGGTGAGAAAGGCTTCACAACCCACCCGCGGCCCTCTGACAGAATGGGGGGGGGCAGCTTGCTTGTTGCTGAAGCTAAACCTATTGTGTGGGTGGAGGTTGAGCCTGCTTTTTTTTCCTGCAGCAGCTGAATCCGTTGCGATCAGAAAACCATCAGCGCAGCATTTGCTGCCCTCCAGTGACAAACAACCTCTGTAGCCTGTGCTCAAAAAAACGTAAAACTCAGACACACTTGATTACAACAATAAAACAGTACAATTACCGTTTTTACCCAAAGCATATATTTGGAGTCTGTACAATTCAAAATCACATGGGGGAAAAAAAAAACATCATACCGAGATGAAAACTGTACAAGAACCATTGAAATTGCATGTGAATACATGCATTTAAACAATCTATTCCAATGTACCCCACCATCCCAAACAAAGGAGATAAGGTTGGACATTTGTCGAACCCTGACAGTCAAGAATATTCTATTTCTAGAATGTTCTATTCTATGAAGAGATACAAATGAAAACAAAACAAAATAGAAATTATGAAAACCCGTCGGGTAGTTCCAATAAATGCTGAAAGAAAATGTTTCAGCTCTGAGGCAAACTGGATTAAAATGAGACGGACAACAGTTGCAGGCTTTCCTTTGTCAATCAACATGATAAAAGGCTTCGATAAATTCATTATAAAAGAGTAATAATGTACACAATTCAGTTGGAGTTACGCTCCAATTATTCTGGATACTAATAACATTTGCAAAAAAGCAGGTAATTAAACCCCCGGGATTCCTTGGTTTCTTGGTCCCGACTTGTCAATACAAATGTGGCGGGTGAAATTAGTCATCAACTCACTCACTCACTCACTCACTCAACAATTGAGAGTATTTAACTCACATGGAAATCTGAATCCACTTCAGACAAGAAACACTTGAAAAGTAGCACCTCTTGGTATTTAGTCAGTATCACTATTGTAACGAACGTTTGAAATGCACATTTTTTTTTTTCTTGAACTTGTAGATTGATTCCTTAAATAGACGTGAAAACGATGTATTTTTTTTCCAGCTTAATTTGTAAAAAGTTAGAAGATAAGTCCTTTATCTCATTGAGATGTTGTGTTTTAAAGGCTTCAGTCTTTGAGAATTCATGATTAAAATTTGACAAATATCATTAGCAGTCTGCATGCTTCTCCAATTATTCTATACATTTTCATGCTATAAATGTGTTATTAATAATTTTTCTACATCCATGTACATATGAACTTAAGCTTTGAGAAAAACACAAATGCTTTATCTACATTCCAGAATACTTTGTGAGTCAATATTTTCTTGCACAAAAAATGTTGTTTGTACTACCACTTACATTTCAAACTAAAGTGGAATTGTTTTTTTTTTGTTAAATACTGATATATGAATCTGAACTGAGACGAGAAGCCATAATTATTACAATTATTCTATCTGTATATGAAATCCAACACACCTCAAAGTTACTGAGTCACTTCAAAAAGAGAAATAAGGTCACAGCAACAACTGTTGAGCTGCTGCGTTTTTGCTACTTGAACTAAAGATAACCTTGAAGAGCACGGTCTTATTCTCGTAATCTATGGCCACTTTCTTCAATCATATTCATATTCGCCAGATATTCTGTGCGGATGGGAATTAGATGTAAATACATAGCTTAGCTGAGCATCTGAGGTTGTTCTGTATTATCTAAAATGACAGAAACCAGCATAACAAACATAAAATAATTGTTTACCTCTGCCAGAAAGTTTCAATGGAAGCTTCACGAGGGGCTGCGACCATCAATTTGTTTTCACTGTGTTCTTTGAGTAGAAAGTGCAAAGTTAGCATTAGATAACAATCCATAGATATTTTGTTCTTTGTTTCATAACTGCATTGCAAACACAAAAACACGGCTTATTCGTTCGAGTTTTACGTGATTAAAAAAGGCAATAAAAAACATGGGAGTTGTCTCTAGTGTTTAGTTCTAGTTTTAAAATAAAAACAAACAGTGTGATCTGTTACAATCTGAAATGATAAAAAAATATATTAAAAAAAAAAAGAATAATAATCAAAAATCAAAAAATAATTCTGTTTTTGAAAAGAGAGAAAAAAGCTGAAATGTAATGTAGTTGTTCTGCAGCAATACTAAAGCTCCCTCCGATAAAAGCACTGGGCCACCGCTGAACTTTAAGCCTGTAGCCCACAGTGAACCCTTTAATGGCATCTGGAGATATTTCTTTAGTGGTAATGTAGTGTTGTTTTCGCCTCAGGGTTCCCTTCTTCTCTGGCAGTTCATGTAGTGTTTCCTCTCACCCTTTAAAAAAGATTAAGGGGGTCCAGAAGAGTAAAATGACGACAGAGATGGAGTAGGTGTACCCCTGCCTAGGGTCCTAACTGTGCTGTTGGTTCTGACTCTTGATCAAGCTCAGTTTGCTCTTCAGGCCCTGGCAGTAGGCTGAGAGGCTGCTGTTGTCCTCTAGCAGCTTGCTGTGCTCCTGGCTCACTCGAGATGAAGTCTGCTGGTCCCTTTGGTCTTCCTCCAACTCAGAAATCAGCTCCTGCCTGAACAGACAAACAGCAGTGAGGTTTAAAGACATTCGGATATGAAGCTTGGGGAGTTAAGCTTAGATTATCATAAAGACTAGAAGGCCTATCTATAACCAAAATTCGAACATTTATGACACCTTTAAAACACATTTTGTATCTCTCTTCTGTGACATATCAGACGTGTAGTTTGACAGCTGGAATATTTTGGAAACCAATAATATTAAGCCTGATAAAACATCTTAATATGCCCTGTTTTGATCCAAGGTCAAATGATCAGTATACATCGAGAAGCAACCTATAAAATCTGAAAAGATGAACCAGTAAATATTGTTGTTATAATTTTTTTGTCCGTTTTATTTTTCTATTTTCATTTTTTCTGTCTGTAGTTTGTGTATATGTATGTCTGTATGTTGTCCTTGCGTTTCCAGTAATTATTTTTATTAATGCCGTTAAAATTGAGGTGAAATAATGTTGATCTCCACTGAAGACATTTCTCTGGACGATGATGCAAAGCTCAGCACTGAGAGCAGCTTCTTACAAGCTGCTGGTCATGCTGAGGCTGCCAGGATTAGTAATGTGATGCCTTTGCAGAAAAAAAGACTACAACTGGCAACTTTCACTTGAGCTGAATACACACAAGTGAGGTATTCATTTTTATTTTAATTTAGTGCTCAAATGATAAAAGATAGACATTAATTTGTTGATTTCAATTTGTCCTAGGTGGACACGGACAGTTTATGAGAGGTCTTCCACTTTTTGTCCTGACTCCTGTTCTGTACATCACAGATATAGGAACTGTAATTTGGGAGAAAATGCATCTGCGGATTGCAACGTAAAGCCTCTTACTCATATACATCATCTCATCTGCAGTCTGAAAGACTTAATATCTTGTTTAGTCCAGTTGAACTGGGCTTAAGTTTTTTGTTTTTTAACGTCTTGCTGCTATTTGTTTGGGTAAGTGTGGACATAGAAATATCAGGGACAGGGCAGGGGAGGGACTAAAAACACATTGATATACTTGTCCAAGGACTGACCTAGGTTCAATAGGATTTGAAGTACATTTAAATGTGACATTTGTCCGTGACTGATATGAATTTGATATATAGCTCCAATGAAGCCAGTCATTATCAAGAGATGTCCTTGTGATTGTCAATTACGGAGTGCAGTGTATCAGCCATGCCAGATTTTTTTTTTGTCCTCTGCCAACCAAATCCAGAGGAGAAATGAAAAATATACCGATCAACAGCAGAAATGTTGCAAATGTGAAGCCGAGCTGAAAGTACAACAAAGTAGCAACCGATATACTAATTCCCAGTGACATAAACTCAAAGTGTGACGATAATAAAGGTGTGACAATACCCCTCGTGCCCTTGATTGAGACACTGGACCATGTCATGTTCTGAATGAGCAGGTTAGGTTAGACAGCCAGGTCCCCTCGTCACCACTGTGTGAAGGTGTGTTTAATGAAGTGCAGCCCGATAATAAGAAGTGAATTATGGTAATTTACCATCCATTCAAGCAATTATGACACAGCTACGTGGAATCTTATTCAGACTCCCCATATTTTGACCTTACGCCCTTGAAAAACGTAACCACACAGCTTAGGACTAAAACTCCTCCAAACAAGATTGTACATACATATGTAAAATAAACACAAAGCTGTGCCATTTAACTATTGTGCTTTTACAAGGCACTCTAACATTACAAACATTGCATAGATGTTGGTGATGAACTGAAGGGAAATGTGACATTTACAATGAAAGCCGATTGCATTTCAAAATGATTTAATGATGAAGGTCAGTTTCATGAATCCCAATTTGATTATACTCAGGCCTCATCATCTGGTTCTACTGAATATTGAAAAGTTTGTTGGCCCTCCCATAATTTGGAAATAATGGTGCCTTTGAAGGAGGTGTTTGTTAGGGATGTTCTGGGGGTGAAAAGAGTGTCACATAGACCTATGAGTGGAAATTGAAGATATGATGCTCAATGTTGTTAGTGGCTATGCCCCACACGTGGGATGTGACTTAGAAGAGAAGGAGAATTTCTCGAGTGAGTTAGATGAAGTGATGCATGATCCTAAAAAAGGAAGGAACATAGGGTAACTTATAAGAGCTGAGTTAGGAGCACGCAAGTAGACTACAACTTGTATAGACGATGTAATCAGAAGTTGATCAGTGACTGCAAAGTAGTTGTAGATGAGAGCGTAGCCTGACAGCATAGAGTGGTGATTTGTAGGATGAATCTGGTGCCAAAAAGGTAAAGAGGACACAGGCAGAGCAGAAGACGAAATGGTGTAAGCTTAAAAGGCAGGAGCGTTCTATGGTTTTCAGGGACGCGTTGAGAAAGTCTCTGGATGGTCAGGGAGAGCTTCCAGATGATTTGACAACTACAGCTAATGTGATCAGGGAGACAGGTAGGAGAGTACTTGGTGTGTCGTCTAGAAAGAAATAGTATAGCAGTATTTGCTTTAAGAATGCTGGCAGAGAAGTACAGAAAAGGTCTGAGGGAGCTGCATTGTGCCTTTGTACACCAAAAATAGCATGGAGAAGGTCTGGAGTGGCAGAGAAGTATGTTAGACTGGTGCAGGACATGTATGCGAGATTATGGAGATCAGTCCAGAGAAGCCAGACTGTGATGGTTTGGTCACAGTCTGGTCACATATTGGTAGACGGATGCTAGGATTGGAGCTGCCATGCAGGAGGTCCAGAGGAAAACCAAATAGAAGATTTATGGATGTAGTGAAAAGAGTACGTGAAGTTAGTTGATGTCGTGAGGGAAGAGGATACAGAGAATAGGGTTAGATAGAGGAGGCTGATTCGCTGTGGCGCCCCCTGAAGGGAAAAGCCAAAAGGAAAAGAGGAGGAGGAGATATTGCCTTTGCAGACCAGGGCCAAATCAAAAAAGGCATGATGAGTAACCAGTTGGTGCTACAGACAGACAGACAGACTGACACACAAATGACTCATTCATTTCACAGGCTCTGCAATGTCATAATGAATGCATCATCAGCTGAGGAGCCATGAGGTAAAATCCCAGTGTCGTCACCGTCTTTACAGAGCCAAATGGAAAGACTGACTATTTTGTTTTTTGGGCTGCCATTTATTATTAGGTGCCCAAAGGGATTGACAGCCATTGGAATGCGCCAAAACAATAAATAAACTGAAGGCATTTTTTAAAAAAAAAAGAAGGAAAAAGGATATTTAAAGGACAGGTAAGTAAATGTATTATTCTTGAGTGAAACTGAGTCATGATAGAACCCTGTGATGGGTCTTACCTTCCAAAGCGATCCATAAGGCTCCATAATGTCAATAAATTCATATTACTTACTTCCTGTGGATGAGCTGAGCAATCTCCGCCTGGACTTTGAGGTACTCCTGAGCCATCCTGATGTGCTGCTCAAACACGGCTATGGACTCTTTGGAGTTTGGACACGGGTTTAGCGGCTGTATGACATTGATACATCAAAGTCCATATGAAATTGTAATACAAGGGCCAGAAAATAAAAATGTTCTTCTCGAGTTTGAATAAAGCATATATTTATTGAATCTGAAATCCTAAAAAAATGTGACATATATATATCCCCTTTTTCATTTTTTTAAGCCTTGGCAAGGTGATCATTTGAAGAAAGATACTGTAATTTTGGCAGTTATCTTGTTGTTGATATTCCGACAACAATTGTGTGTTGTGTAAACTTTAATTACAATTCTTGGGACAAATATACATTTTCAGCATACCATGCAATTTAAAGTGAAATGCGATACTAAATTGGAATAACTTTGTGACCACCTGTTTAAAAATGGCTCCATTATTTTCAAATCATATTTGTATTAGACATGGGACATATGGACTTGTGACAGATAAAATATAAACTCCTACCAAAGCTAGCCTAAGTATTGAAAGAAAAATAGCTTTCTCAGCTCACCCGAAGCTGATGATCCAGTTTCAGGTAGGCCATAGGAATGGAGCTGTCGACACCATTGGTTGCTATGGACAGACACACAAACACCTGGAATTATCATTAAAACAGGCTCCTTCTCTAAGACAAAAGCACGCACGCACGCACGCACGCACGCACGCACGCACGCACGCACGCACGCACGCACACACGCACACACGCACACACACACACACGCAAACATTGACACCTTGCAGGGTTCTACAGCTCAAAACAAGCTGAGATTAAACACTTAATTACTGAACAAACAAAAATGTAAGAGCTTTGATACCAAGACATTTTGGACAATTCCATGCTCCCAACTTTGTGGGAAGAGTTTGTGGTCCCTTCCTTTTCCAACATGACTGTGCACCAGTACACAAAGCAAGGTCCATAAAGACAGGGATGACAGAATCTGGTGCGGATGAACATGACTGGCCTGCACAGAGTCCTAACCTCAACCCGATAGAACACCTTTGGGATGAATTAGAGCGGAGACCTAGAGCCAGGCCTTCTCGTCCAACATCAGTGTGTGACCTCAAAAATGCGCTTCTGGAAGAATGGTCAAAAATTCTCAGTAACCCATTCCTGAACCTTTTGGACAGCCTTCCCAGAAGAGTTGAAGCCTTTATAGCTGCAAAGGGTGGACTGACGTCATATTGAACTCTAAGGATTACGAATGGGATGTCACTTAGGTTCATATGTGAGTCAAGGCAGGTGAGCAAATACCTTTGGCCATATAGTGGATCAAGAAACCCTTTACAGAAATCCAAGTGAGTAGAATAAAAAGGAAATACAGTTTCAGTCAATCTATAGAAATTTGATCTCATTGCTTAAACTTGTCTTCCAGGAGATGGTTCAGAGGGCATTGTTCCCAAAAGCCCTTTACCAACTCGGCTTATTGTTAGACATGAATAGATGCTGATGTCTTAGCTTTTCACCCAACCTGGACTAAGCCAGTCTAAGTAACCCGGCTGATGAACACTCATTACAGCCGTTTGGATTAGTGATGTTTTGGTCACTCCTATGAACTTGTGACTATACGCGACACCTGTGGATACATGGAAACATAATCATATTCTTTAGATTGTTGGAGAACTCGTGTTGAGCTGTATCACAGTAAAATGCCTGATCGATAACACACCAGTAACTCAAACCTTTGGAAACCCTGAAACCACTTCAATGTGATGAATACTTCATGAGCAAACCAGCAGAGGAGAAGGGGATGGTAAATGGGCTTTTACTTACACAGCGCTTTACAACCTAAGCGGCACTCGAAGCGCTTAATGATGTTGCTTCATTGCAGCCCCATAAATTATTGGGAGCAGAAGGGGAATTATGGGCTCATTGTCTTGGCAAGGCAACACTTGAGTGAATGAAAGGTACTAAACACCTTTGGCCTTGAGGGTTCTCTCCCTGAGCACTGATCCTCCCAAGGCACTGTACCTGTGTGGCTAGATGCCTTCCTCAACTCTGATTGGCTAGTGGTGGATGCAGGGCTGTTGTGGAGGGTTGGGCTTTGAGATCGTCCTGGTTGACTGCCCCCACTGGACACCCTGGACAGACCAGTTCGTAGTGTTGCTGTCTACATGAGGAAAAGGTCAAATTTAAGAACATAGTCATGATGAAACCCAGCAAACCAGCAAACTTGACTCTTGGCTTACCTTTGAGGGTTTGAACTGAAGAGGATATTTGGCTTCGAAACTTTTCAGGGTTTCTTCTTTGCCAAATGAGTTCCTGTCTACTGTGTCGTCATTGCTCCTGTTACTGCTGATGGTGTTGTCTGCTAGTGAGCCTGCAGAGGGCAAAAAATACTTATCAAATACAAACCATTCATAATACCCCTGTTTCGATCAATGTGTTTCATTCGCATTGCTAAATATTTCATTGCAAAAAATATGCTGAAAACGTTTGAAACGTTTTGGAAAAAAGATTTTAGGCTGGCTTGATGCTGCTTCTGAACCTACGTTCATGTGTAAATTGAGATGGAGATGCCTTCTGCTGAACAAATCTGACATAGTATAGATTTTACTTAAATGTCCAATCAACTGTTTCTGCTGTCGGCATCGTCTCGCAGATATCAAACATGCAAAAACATCGACAACAAATACCTTTGGACTGATACGGAGCATCTCTTTCTCATCCATTCGAAAATATTGAGTGCTTGTTCCATGGTTAACAACTGTGATGTCATAATTTACCAGGAATTAGGAAACATGATTCTACTAAATTTAACAAGCAACAGGTTTTTAAATTGTGAATGGATGAAACAATTAGGCATTGGTGAGACCAGATAGCATTTGTGAGGCTGATTGGAAATAACATTCTCTTACAGATTTCAATAAAACTGAGCCAGTTCATTGCCAAAGGCTTATGATTTCATGCCAAACCTGTTGCTAGAAGTGTTCCTAATACAACTTAAATTTCCACTTCCTTTTTGTAACATTTGAATTAATATCAGCATAAAATTCCTGAATGACAGGAACATCTGCTGCCAATGAAAGTATTACCTGTGCTTGTGGCAGAAGAAGAGCCACTTCTGATAGTCGATGACTGGTGAGGGAGCTTGAGTGGCTCATCAGAACCAGGGAAGTACTGAAGAAGCAAACACTTGAATTCATGTCTTGTCACAGATTGACATGAACCACATGACCTGATTAAAAGATTATCTGCAAAGTATTAGCACGCCTGACTTTTACTGCATTAAGTCAGTAACTGTCTGGAAACTTTACCAGTGACCTGAATTGATCGACTGTACAGCACTGAATCTAATCCATATTCTGATTGCCAAAAAGAAAAAACTTACGGTTTGTTTCAAACATTAAAATTACCAGGATGGCAGTATCAGCAACAACCGGTCAACCAACATTAGGTGACTGACCTTCATGAGATGGCTCATGGTGTTCTTAACTTCCTCCATCGAAGGTCTCTGGCTTGGCTCTTTGTCCCAGCAGCGGGTCATCAAGGTCTCGATGGGTTCTGGAAGGTCTTTGATCAGAGGAGGCCTCGTACCTGCATCATGGAAAAAGGTCAGGGATCTCAAAGAAACTTGAGTCGAATAAAGTTCATTGTTCAAAGTCAAAATAAAACACTTCCTCTTCTGCTTTTGGCTACTCCCTAATTTGGGGTAACCACAGTGGATTGTCTGTTTCCATCTTGCCTTGTCCTCTGCATCTCCTTCTGTCACACCCACAAACTCCAAGTCCTCCTTCCTCAAATCCAAAAATCAACTACAACTTCACAATGCAACAAAGCTCAGGAAAACCACTTCCACGGTCAACCTAACTGTTTCCATTGATAAAAATGGAAGTGATTTTTCACAGTGGTCAGTTCTTCTAAAATGTTTTTCACACAACCTGTAGGGGGCAAGCAGAGAGAGACTTGCACAAGCTGCCCTTCTTGTTATGTTATGTGACTGGACTCAGATTAAAAAAAAAAAAAAAAAAAGAGATTATATTTGAACACTGGGTAAATGGGATTAGTTAACTTCTTCACCTTTGGTAATATTTGCCTTGAGGAAACAGTGAAACTAATGGTGGTTGGAGGGGTTAGAAGACTCACCTCTGTGGACTGCCCACATAATACAAAACGCTGAGGCACCAATCTCGTCGAAGGGCTTCTTGCGTGTGAGGACCTCCCACAGGATAATGCCCCAACTGAACACATCACACTTCTCACTGTAGTTACTGCCTGAGGAACACACACCAACTTTATATTTAATGGGTTCAGTACCTGAAAAATGTAATTATCCATAGACTTAATGAAGGTAACCTTTAATTACTGGACATGCTGCCTGACAGTATATAATTCTATCAATACAGGGTCATTGAGGACAGGGAAACATTGATTACCAAACATTGATTATCAAATGTACACAAAGCCTCGGTAGCTACTTCATCTTTGCATTACAAATGTTATAAACTCGCAAATGTGTTTAATGTGTCAAACAGGCCCAGCAACAGAGAGAGACAAGGAGAACAGTTGTTCACTTTGTGGTGCAACATGTAGCAAAACAAATCCATTCTTAACTAAAATTCTAAACATTCTACTGATTCCCAAACCAATACAATGGAAACTCCAATACACATGCTCCTTATTAGGCAGACCTTTGGACAGTAAAATAGACATGCTTTTAGAGCAACTGGCGAGCTTAAAATATCCAGGTCATTTATGTGGTCTCAAAAAGTTCATGCTAAGCTGTGATTATTTTGCATCACAGCACATCCAGCTGGTTGAAGGTTTATCCTGATTGAAAACATCGGATCCTTCATGTAAGAAGAAGCATGATCCACACTGGGTGATGCTGCAGACAACATTTAATTCTCGACGAATATTTTTTCAACACAAAATAAAGTCACAAAATGTGTTATTAGAGAGTGGTTTTACTGCGTATCACAGATTACCTCTGCTTCTGGTATTTGGCAGTTAATGCATTACTAATATTTGAGTGTTCAATATTTTGAGCGTAAAATACATGAATAAATACATGGATTGCATTCATTTACGAAGTTACAAATAGAGAATTTACATTTGTTATCATAAAATCAATATTAAATAAGTCTTGGTTAAAGCAGTCATGAGTATTTTGAGGCTGACCTTCGAAAACCTCGGGTGCCATCCAAGCTGCGCTGCCCTTGCTGTTGGTCATGTAGGTCTGGATATCACATGCTGTTCCAAAGTCGCATATCTTCAACACAGTGCCACGGGACACAAGCAGGAGACTGAAACAGAAGAAGGCAGAGAGACTGAGAAAAATCTTGGATTGTTAGTGGACAAAATTAAACAACTTATTTCTCTCTATTTTGCAATCACACTGAACTCTCATTTATCGCAATGATTTTTTTTGGAGGGGGGGTCTTTGCTTTTCTGACTTGGAAATCAAGATCACCATCAAACATATGACCTTAACTACAAAAAAACAAAAAGTCTGTCTTTGTAATAGGACAAATACAGATAGAAAATGTTGAATGTTTGAAGAACGGTTACTTTTACATATCAAAGGAATGTATTCAGTTTTTTCCCATATGTCAACCAATGCAATCTGAAACAAACAATTTCCTGCTCTTCTGCCTGGAACTGATTCTGAATGACCTCTGACTGCAAACCTTTATATAAAATACGATATGTTTAGGCAGTGAAGACAGAGGAACAGAATATTTCAGGGATGATTTTATCCCATTTTTCAAGCCAACAAACCTTAAAGTTTTGCAAAAGGGTGGATGGGGTCATGGATGTTTCACATTTCTGCCAGTTCTGGCAGTATAACAATTTCACCAGAATATCCATGTTACTTTCCTATAGGGTGGGATGCTGTCTAATATGATTTTGCCGGTTGAGTGAGTTTATAACAACATACTTGATAATGTTTCCCAGCTTGCAGGCAAAAGAGACAATGAGGCTTGGGAACATTATGGGAGTATACAGAGTTGAGCCACAATAGATCTGTAAAAGGGGACCGTTTAAGCAAATAAATAAATAAACAAATAATTAAAAAACATAAGAACATCAATGTTTGGATGGTAACATTTATTCCTTACATGTTATAGATGCTGAACTGGGGTTGTAAATCTGTCAGAACATCTAAAATGTGTTGGCACATGAGAGTAGGCTCATATTGTGGGTATTTCACACATTAATTCTGCACAGTTGAAATCAATCCTCGGCTCAAGATAAGACAGGAAAATCAAATGAAAATTTTATACAAAAGAACTGTCAAGTGCATTGTACTTCAGCTTCAAGAATCTTACTTTAGTGGTTTGAGGTCTCTGTGAATTAAGGCCTTGGGTTTCATGGCATGCAGATAAGCAACCCCCTCGGCACACTGCAGACACCAGCTCATGGCGTGAGCTGCCGTGTAAGGCGCCTGCGGCTCAGCGCTGTGCAACACTGGGACGAGGCCAGAAAGAGGTGGATAATGACAGGTGTTTTAAAGACCTACTTCACATCCTTGGTAGATGAGTCACCACTGTCTGCTCTTTTAACAAGAATATTGAATCTAGTTATTATGTACACAAAATGACTTACGGTTGTACAAAGAGCCACAGTCAGCGTACTCCATAACCAAACAGACCTGAGGACAAGACGCCATGTTATCTTAAATCAGAGGTCCCACACTTTTCAAGGTCAAAACCCCTAAATTAAAAAGGAAAGTGACACAATTATTCTCTCTGTATCACATACTGATACACATTGATGGGGATTTTTTTTTCCCATGCCTAAACTACATAAATATCATACAGTTGAAGGCATTAATATGCACGACAGCACATAATTTCACACATATACGCACTATTTATTATTAGCTACTTACTGGATTGTCACAAGAGCCATAGAGCTTCACAATGTTCGGGTGATTCACTCTTGAAAGCTGGCGAAGCTGTCAGAGATAGAGAAAAAAAAAAGGTAAAGAAAAAAAACGGGTGATGCTTCTACAGCCATAATAACCTTGACTTTTGCTTAGACCTCTTTTGTTTAACTCTCCTAGTTGAGGAGCATGAGTACTCTTTGATGAAAATGTGTATTTAATGACTCAGTTCCCATTATTCATATTAACTTGATAAGATACAATAATGTACTTATGCATGTACATGTTTGCATCCAGTAAACACTTACATCTTTGAAAAGTAATCTATTTTAAGATTACTTTTGGGTAGTAATCTTTTAATCTTTTCTTGTTGTTGCAACTAATGTCAGCTGTTTGTAAACTTTTTGTATTTCTTCTGTGAACATGTCTTACTACCCCCCTTCTGCTCTATGTCTTACACACATCCCAGGTTTCCTGAGCCCAACTTTTGAGAGTCACTGGTCTAAATGAAGATCTTTGGGAACTTCAAACTGTCCAATTGTGATCATGCGGCAGTTGATGCAACACCATGATCTGCATGGGTCCATAGAGAAAAGGACAAGATAAGGTGTTTGTAGTACCTCAACAAGGAATGCATTCCTTTCATTGTCACTCTCGATGGTCTTAATGGCAACATCCTTGCCTTTCCATACAGCCTTGAACACGACTCCGAACGTCCCTCTGCCCACCGCCTGTGGAGACAGAACACAGCAGTTTGGTTTCAGCCCAAAAAGTATAGAACGTTCCTGGCTTGATCCAGACAAGGGGCCTTTCTGTGTGGAGTTTATATGTTTCCTGTGGGCTCTCCATTGTCCTCCCACAGTCCAAAAACATGCTGTACGCTCATTGGATGCCTATAACCCCACTTAGTTCCTCACTACAGCATAGGCAGAATAAATGAACTGAATGCGCGTGTTATATAGCATTTTTCTTTTCCTTTCAACGGTTTCCTGCAGGGGTCAATATCTCAAATCCTCTTCCTCCATCTAACCCTATCATACTCTGCATCCTCTTTTCTCACACCAACTTACTTCATGTCCTCTTTCACAACATCCAAAAAATCTTCTCTTTAGTCTTCCTCTAAGTCTCCTGCCTGGAGTTCCAACCTCAGTATCCTTCTACATAGATATTCACTATCTCTGCTCTGAAAATGTTCAACCATCTCAGCCTGGCCTCTCTGACTTTATTTCCAGAACATCCAACATCTGCTGTCCCTCTGATGAACTATTTCCTGATCCTATGCATCCTCATCATCCCAATTCTCATTCCCATTCTCTAAACCAGACATCATCTCTGGTCCTTCCACCACTGATACACCTTGCATTTCACTCTGGTTGATATTCTTTGATTGCTCATCATCATGAACACTTTTCTCTATCCCCCTATAACCTGTCTGAACTTGTGTCTTCTAGACTGTAGACCCCTGGTTCTTAAAATCTGCCACCTTCTTTATCGCTACTCCTTGTAAACTACTGTTCCACTTAGGTCCTCCTCATTCACAAGCTGGAATCTACCCCTGCTGTAATTGGGCGAGGCCCTGGACGGGTTGATCACAGGGGCCACACATAGAGACAAACAAACATTCTCTCTCATTCACAAGTCTGAGCAATTTTGAGTTTCTAATGAACCTCATGATGTTTTTGGATTAGGAGGAAAGACGGCAGAATAGACACAGGGGAGACTGTGCAAACTCCACAGTGAGGCACCCTGTCTGAACCCGGGACTGTACTGCCATATACAGTATACAGACATATATAAGTTACTGAGACGTGAGGTGAATTTATATATATGTGTATGTTTGTGTGTCTATGTATGTGTGTAAGTATGTAAATAAACACAAATGCACATATAAAAATGCAATACAGTCATACTTGCAACAAGAGAAAAGGCGTTTCCACGCATTTGATTTGTATTCCTCACCTCTACGAATGATATTTGAGTTTATTTCACTGACGACATTAGTTGTATCAGTAATTTCGCACATGTTCACACGGACTTCAAATTCTGTGCCAATACAAACAAAAGCTGCGTGTTGGTTTCGGCTTGTTTGTAGCCCTGTTGTTGTTGATGATGATGATATTATTAAAAGTACTGCTGTCGATTTTCTTCAACAAATGTCACGGTCGTGATTCGCTCGGGCCTCATTTCAGAGTTGCCCCATCCACTCCCCTCCAGTGCTGGATGTCATTGAAAAGCTAACTTCTCCGACCAGCACAGTTGAGTTTCCATACGAGCCGGGTACTCGTGTGTTTACCTCACCCTTGCTAACGGACGCTAGGGAGAACGAGCTAGCGTCCATGCCGCCCATAGCCTCCGCCGCGGCTCGGAACTTTCAAACGTTACCGCTTCGAGTTGAATGTCTTCATATAGGATGTCCTCGAACAAGCACCCCCCGGGAGTCTCCACCATGGCGGGAGGGCGGCGACTTTCATGGACACAAGCCCGCGGCGCTGGAACGGGTCAACCTCTTGACGTCGTCGTCGGGAAGGGGCGACGGGGGACGTTTTGTTTCCAGCCGCCGAACAGCCGCTATCATCTGTTGCACTCTGTGATGATGAGACTTCAGGAAGTAGTCATAGAAATCCCACTGCTATTGCTGGTGAGACGCGCCCTGAAGCGCTGTGATTGGCCAGGCGCCCATGCATTTTTTTTAAATAAAAACTTTATTTACCACAGTACAGCTGACAGAGGAAAAAAAAACATTGTAGCTAATATCATATCAAACAGCTTAAATGAGAGAAAACAGTCTCATAGAGCAAAAAAAGCAATAACCCGATAATGATAAAATGATAAAAAATGCTAAACAATAATAGTGAAGAAATAATCATAAAAAAGAAGAAGAAGAAGATCAATGAATATGATGGAAAATACACAAATTACAGCATGAAGAATACCTCACTTCCTGGCTTCTTATGATCTTTATTAGCTCATTATTTTAGCATGACATCATGACTACTCGGTCTATTATTTTACTGATTTCAATTGTTTTAACGGTATTGTGCCATAAACATCGGGGTAAATATTGGTAAAACATATCTATGAAACTCACACAATAGCTGATACTATGGTTTACAATTGCATTGCAACAATACTGATTAGGTTAATATAATTTCACCAGAAGACACTGTATATTATCTAAACGGGAGCTTTACCGAAGAGAAGTTAAAACTGCTGATATATCCATTCTGAAATTCATTGATGACTGACATCTATCCAGGTCATCTGAAGCAGAACATTTTCAGTCACATTACTGTTTCTCCTGGAGTGTAATCTGCAGCTTTGAACTGATTTTGTTGACTGAACTGAAAAGGAGCAGCCACCTGAGATCCCTTCCCACCACCCATCAAAGACTGACTGTCTATTGCAACATTCAATAAATATGATTTCATATGATGTAACAGATTATTGCAGTATGTTTTATTTTATCGATCACAATGACAAATTATTGAAACCAGAGCAACTGTTAATGATTTTTTTTGGGGGGGGGCATTTACAACCTTTTCTAGGAACACAAAAGGCCATACATTCAACTTTATCATTACTTGTTTTGGTCCAGCTGAGCAGAAGTCCGGTAATAAATAATGGACACTGGATTCTAGTTGTCTCATTGCAGGTTGCTAAATCTCATTTCATCACCTCTCCATTCTGAAGACATGGAGGCTGCTTGACCAGAGGCATGAAGGCAGCATTAGTGGGGAAAAACATCTCCAAACTAACTGGGTTGAACCTGACCTTTAAAAAGAAGGCGCCCCAGAAGCTTTCACAGGCACGACCGTGACATCAGCTGGCCAATCACAGAGCTTGTAACACACAGGGGGGCGGGGCTTTCCAACAAAGCAGTGTGAATGGAGTGCTCATGAACAAGCCTACAGAGACGCGGAAAAAAAGGCTTGTTGTATTGCTGAATCGCTCAACTGTTACAGAATCAACCGAGATCATGTCACCCCCTGGCTATTCAAGACAGAAAACACTCACAGCCCAACTCACCCCACAGATCTACGGGACCCGTTGTCCCGCTTGAATGCGGGTTTGTTTTGTTTGTGCTACCATGAGAATCTCCACAGGGGGCGACAGGCTCCCACACGACGTCAGCTGACGCGCTGCTCTGCAGTAAAACAGCTCTGAGATCATACATATGTTTATATGTGTTTAGAAAAAAAAAAGTGTAATAAAATAACTTACCTCATGAATATCAAGAAAATTAAAGACATAAACAATCAAAATCAGTTTGATCAAAAGTATTTTGATGCTATATTTTCATCCAATATTGTGTGAATTGTATATCCCAGTGCGTGTCCAATTTTACTTCAGAGAAATCCTGCTTATAAGTGTACATTTTAATAGAATTCTGCGCTGATTTTTTCCATTTTATTTCCTATGTTTTTTTTAAGAATGAAGTCTAAATATTGGGAACAAGTTGAAATGTACAGAAAACAGGTAAAATGCTGGTTTACGAATAAAATTCACTCCACAGGTTTATCAAATCCGTTGTGTTGCTTGATCATAAACACGGACATCCTGCATTCCGCATATTTCAGTCTGCGTTGATGCGGCCAAATTGTTGCAACAGATAGAATATTCTGGATAATCAAGACAAAATTCCGAAGCACAGAGTCACTACTTCACAAACACAAGGATTTTACGTGAAGATAGTGTAACACTAACAATTTGATTTATTTAAAAAATATTTGACTCATTCTTGAATTTTTTCTCACATTGTCTAGTCTATTGTCTTGAAATGGCACTCGATGTTCTAAATTTCTCAAATCAACTCTAATCTCAACATTGAGACTTGATAACCAAAATATTGAATAACGACTACTCCATTCTCTAATCTATTCGTTTTGCCTGGTGCTTAAACTGAATGTTCAACTTTACCCTGAACATTTTCACTTATTTTTAAGACACTTATCAATAGATGTTAGAGCAAAAATCTCAGACAGACTCCACAGCTGTTAGGCAAAATATCCTTGTGCAGATTGCACACATTGCACACACCTCATTTAATTTAATTTCTTTTTTTTCATCTTGCAAACGTGAAATAATTTTATTGGTTAGTAAGATAAATAGGTTGACTTTACATCTTTAGAATGAGAATGTACAGTCTCACCCACCCACACACCCACAAACACACACACACCCACTCACTCTCTCTCTCACACACACACACACACACTCACACACACACATACACATGCCATACACACAAACATACACTCAAAGACACATACACACATACACAAACACCTGCAGAGATCTGCGTCATCTGCAGCTCATTGTCATGTGGCCAAGGTGGTGACTGGCAGTAAAATAAAAGAAGATCAGACAGATAAATGGCTTTGAAGCGGAGGCAGTTTAATATCATCGTACATAGTAACATGCACACACAGGCCAGAACTTAAAAAGTGCAATTTGATCATTCCTGTCCTGCATGCTTGTAAGTCATATGGAGAAAAGGTACATCCTCTTTCAATCATTCTCAGAATATGTGTAATCTTTGTGTTTGTATGTGTATATATATATATTTTTTTATACACACACAATAGGGAAAGCATTGTTTTGGGTAGTGTGTATCATTGCATGCTTTCACATTTCACCTCTGGGATTACCGAAGATCGAATTTTAAATTAATCCAGCTTTATTTACATAGAATATGCTATTCTATTTATCTATTGCCTCTGCTTCTGTGCTACCACACCTCCAACGGTCTTTCTGTCCATGGCATTACAGACACATTCATGTGTTGCATTGACAATCCCCTGTAGCTTTCCATCACTCCATCAGGTTCACAGATTGCCTCTCCCGACTGCTGTCAAACACGTTGTGTTTCCGTTGTCTCCTGCGATTCATTTTCGAAATGTCCTTATCAAAAACCTCTCCGGAACGAAGGGCGGACACCAGGTCATCAAACTCGCCGGCCTCCTCTCCTTCCTCGTTGGCTTTCCTCACCTTCTGTTCCCTGTCTCTCTTTAACTAGAGAAAAAAAAGTCAGGTGTCATTTAACATTCTTTCTCATTTTTTGATATTCTGATTTTCTGACTTGTTGTGGAAAGTTGAAGGTTGGGGATGAGAATGAATGAGGGTGTGAAGAAAAATACAGCAAGCAAGACACAGAAATCAGATGGATATGTAGATGGTTAAAGAAGTGTTGTTTTTATGATGCCATTATAATTCTCCAGTTCCAGATAAGAAGTGACCCTGTGATCATAACCAGGTTGAGGGTATACCCCGCCTTTTACCTGGCATTGGCTCTATCCCTGCGACGACCCTAAGCGCAAGATAAGCGGTACAGACGATGAATGAACGAGTAGAGTATGTATACTGTGACAGTGTAAACTGCAAAGCAGATAAGAGTCAAACACAAGTATCTGGGTCGAGGCCATCCAGGGTTTTGTCGGGCCCCTTGGATGAATGCAATCTGCTCCTGAGTGAACAAATTGGAGAGCAGTGTTTCATTGAAATACTCTCAACTTATACAGCGCTTTCACACCTAAAAGTTTCAAAGCACTTTACACCATCAGGAGCTACTTGGGGTACAGCGTCTTGCCCAAGGACACTTCGACATGCATACAGGAGGAGCCGAGGGTCAAACCACCAACTTTCCGATTGGAAGGACACCCACTCTACCAACTGAGCCATGTAATAGACAGATTTGCTGGAAGACACTCTTTTGCCATATTGGACGGGACCCTAATAAATAATACCTGTGCTTCCAGGAGGGCTCGTTTCTCCTCTTCCTCCTTGCGTCTGGCTATGTTCTCATTGGCCTGTAGGGCCTCTGAGAAGGACACGAGAAACGTGTCAAAGATCCCAAGGAATTCATCTGGATTCTGCTGTGATGGGTTTTCTCCAAAATGTCTCAGTGCTAGTCCAAACTTCAGGAAGAACAATGGTGGGGGTCGAAAAAGGAGACAGGGGGTGGGAAACATTAGAGCTGTGCTCAAATACAGAGATGACGAATAGTATTTTGAACAGTTTGCAGGAATATCAGTAGACTGTCTATAAGTATGTGAAAAATGATCAATTGAAGCAAAAGTTGATGATAAAAAAAAACAAGAAAATAATTTAGGTACAAGAATTATCATTATTTTGCAAAAGGTTAAGGGGAAAAATTCATGCTTGCTTTGTTCATCTTTTTTTAATCAGGAATTCCTTTTATTTACTGTTTTACCTTTTCCAAATTCAATAGACACCAGTTTTAACACTATTGAGTAAATTATGTGCATAGATATTTAAGAATTTATTATACATGATTAAAAACCAAACAAAATACAAGATTAAAACCAAAATGAAATATCCTGAAATTTGGGGAATTACCATTGCTGCACATAAAATAAACACAAACTGTGTCTGATCATGCTACCCACGGAACCAGCGAGTGTTCTTTCACATGTTTAAATGTGTTATGACCTGAACCTGTGAACAAAATGCAAATCAATAATGGCTGCCGCTTACTTGTTCTTTGGCTTCGGTGAACGATTCCTCGACGTCGGAGAAGCCAAAGGAAGCCACAGTGATGAACTGACTGACCACCGGGACAAATTTATCCTTGGGACCCAGAGAGGAATGAGCACGCTGGTACTGCAGCTCCTGCAGGCGTAGGAGAAAGATACACACAGTTCCATGTGACATAGATGTTTGTATGAATTTATGATGCAACAGAAATTCGGGGTGATGACATTTGTGTAGTGATTCATTTTATTAATTCCTGCATTCATTGTTGCAAAACAGTTTGCGTATGTAGGTTCATGACCCGTCTAGGTCACGTTATTGAGCAATCAGTTAAATGAAAAACAACGCAGAGAATGTTTCGCTCATGTTTTCTCACCGCCTCGATGCTCTTCAGGTCAAACCTGAGGTTGCTGACATCTTTCTCCAACTCCAACAGACTGATGAAGGAGACAGACCATTAAGAACAGGCAATAAAAAGGATACAAACTCAATAATCTGCATTTCTCCTCAACACCACAGAAGGTTTGAAAATCCTCAATCCACTTGTGATGAAACCATGTTTTGTGAAAGGAAAGAAAAAGGTACTGCTGAATTACTACAGCTATTCAACAACTGTAAGTTCAATCAAATTATCAAATTATTAATCTTAGAATACAATAGATTAGAATAGAATAGAATGTAGTATATTGATCCCCAAACTAGGAAACTATATATTTATAAACTATATATATATACATATTGCCTTTTAGCTGGAGTAAAACAATTTCACACAATATCATGCTCCTTTTAAGCTAAAAAAATAAAAATAAGGAATATTGTCATTAGGGAAATAAGTCATGAAAATCTGAGAGTTCATGAAAGTAAATGCAAACCTGAGGTGCATTAAAACACATTGATAACTCATTCATGCATCCTCACTTGACTTTAGCTGCTTCCGGCACGTGCTGCAGCTCCTGGCTGAATGCCACCACCTCGGGGAACTTCTTCTCCAGCACCGTAATCATGTAGTTGAGAAGAGTGATGTTTCTTGGAACACACACATATAACATGGAGTCATTCATCATCTTTCTGCAGCCTTTAACTCAAAACCTTTTAAACGCTGAATATTTTACTCGCATCACTTGTGCAATGCTGGTACTGGTTTAGATTGTGATCTAGATTGGAATAAATAACTTTTCCTGTCACTTGTCAACAGGCCGTCTGAAAGAGGTCTAAGATGAGAACTGTACCTGTCAATGCTGGACTTGGTGTCTGATATCTTGTTGAGACTTGAGACTTTGAAACCGAAGGCGTTTCCTCGCTGTCCTTTGTTCATGTAATTCCCAAAGGCCAGAACCACCTCGAGGAGCTGACGAAGTGTTTGACTCTGCACCAGCTCCCTTGACGCGAGACACAGAGCTGAGGGCGCACAGGCAAGTATGTTGCAGGGTGTGCAGGACTGAACTCTGCTCAATACCAAGATTACACAGATGTAATTTTAATTTTAAATTTAATCAAGATGTCTGCGAAAGGAGACTCAATTTTTTATAGTATATACAAGTTCAGTTTTAGAGAAATGCATTAAACCACATGGAAAATGGGCTGTATATAATAACAACAACAACAATACTAATACTAGGAATAATGATAATTATTGTTGTTATTATTGTCTTTGCTGTTGTTGTTATAATACTGATAATAACGGTGGACAAAACAATATATAACTATCATTCTAACAATGATGATGAGGATAAAGACAAAAATAATAAATTAATTAATAGAGTTTATTTATAGATATTACTTCATTACAGGAAAGCAAAGCTACCTTTAATTTTAGGTTTGAGGTCGGCCACTCTTTCAGCAAACTTCTTTTTAAAGTAAAGAGACAAGAGTCTCTGATGATAGTGATCAATTCTAGAAAGGGAGAAAAATCAGTCAGCCAAAACGTTTGGAAAGCCTTCGGACCCTGAACTTAAAGTTGTTATTTTGTTTGTTTTGTTCGTTTCAGGAACGTCAGGAACAAATAGCCAACATAATTACAACACATGAACCAATAATTCTAATAACAACTGGTGTCGGATCAAAAGACAAATGACTTGAAATAAAACTATGTGTGTGTTTCCATTTAAGTCTGCAATTAGGCATTGTCAGTTAGTGTGTGAGGTGCTTGCTGTGAAGGCGTGTCCTGCAGTCTGCCCTTGTATGCAACATTCCTGGATGCCTTAAAAGGATCAATCAGAGAAGGAGATAAATGGGAGTGAACAAATAAGTTTAATCAACTATTCAGATCCATCTGAGTCTGCCAGTCGGGTTCTTCATCGGATGGAAAATTATTTTGAAACCCTTGGAGAGAGTTGAAAAAAATCTGCTAATAACATTCTTTTGCATATCCCTTGTCCAAGGTATCCTGCTTTTCCATTTTTAAACATGGACAACTTTTGTATGTCAACATGTGCGTGTGTGTGTGTGTACCTGCTCATCTCGTAGAGGAAACGGTCTGGTCTCGCCATACGATCCAGTTCATGCTTGTGTTCCTCCAGAAGCTCAATGTCACTCTTCTCAGGAACAAACTTCAGAAGCTTTAACACACAGATCAGCTTTATCAGAATGTGTTGTTTTTATGCAAATTTGCTACATTTATCTGATGGATTCAAAAGGTTCCCAAGTGACTCAAGACTTCAATTTCACTCCAGAAATATTATCATTTTTTTCTACTTCATTTCATTGTTCTGTCGCAGAATTTACCATCGACGTGAATATATGCCTTCAGGCGGTTGGAATATGACAAAGGCAGGCAAAAAAGATTAGGGTGATGAAGGTTGAAAATATATTTAGACATTTATGTTTGATCTGGCAGTAATGAAATAACGCTTTCAGCATTTGAAATCATTAATTTGGAGTCAAACAGTCTGTAGTCTCAACAGCGATTTTCAAATCTGATTGTTGAATGTTCTCCTACCTGCTCTAGCATATCCTTAGGTAAGTCCTCCTGCTCATCCATGGTCAGGATGGCGTGACGGATCTCCTCATTGGTGAGCTTTAGCCTGAATCCCAGCAATTAGACATTTCATTACTGGGTTAGTTCACTAAAAAATCAAATGGACCTTTGATAGGGCTAGGGCCCCCAATTCTTATAATGTAATAATTACTGCAATTGCAACAGTATAATTTTTTTGCGAAGTAAACACAAATTGGAAATATTGCATTCAAACTATTTTTCCAGACTGCAACAGATTCTCTTTTATTACGTAATTTCACAAGATATTATCAAAGCAGGGTTTATGCGGATGGAATAAAACAGGAAAAAAAGTAAAACTTTCGTGATTCCTTCTCATTGATGGAGTGAAGGTCTGACAATGCATGTTTAGAGAAAAATAAAAAGCCCATGAAGCCAATAGGAACAGACTGTTTTTTTTTTAAACACAGTAATTCATTCATTCATAATCTTCAATATGGAATAACAGCAACAGCACTTTGACCAATTAAATGTACCCATTTGCTTTGTATGTAACCATTTTGCGTTATAAACTGCTTCCGTACAATGTACGGCACAACACCATCACAAACTTTGTAACATGTGTTCTCCATTTGTAATGGAAATAAACTGCTGACTGTACTCAACCTCTACACCATTTATTATTGGATATTCAAAGAGAAAATCCAACAAAGACACACTTACCGTGAGAGCAGAATATTGCAGTTCTGTGCGCGTCGACCATCAATAACGGACAGCTCCTTGACTTTCTTCACAGGGTTCTCATCCTCTGTGTCTTTCTGTCAATTAAAAAATAAAAATGGCTGAATGCTACATGATACAGGGTTGTTTGTTTCTGTACTTTCAAGAGTGAGACACACACATATACACAAAGATGTTTTATGTGATAACTGTAACAAAGACAAAATGAATATGCATTGATTAACTGTATTTTCAAAATCGAAAAGAACAATTCTGTGTTTGATTTCAAGTCACCGTTACTTGTGGCCTCTGGTAAGCTGAGAAGGTCTTCTGAAAATCCTCCAGATCCAAAATCTTGAACACCTTGAGATCATCAATGTTTTTCCATATAGTGCCTTCTATCTTGCTCTGAAATAGACAAATTAACGATTTCCAAAATCGTTGCTTAAAAAACTTTATAGCTCTTTTATTCTCTTTATCACACTGCGGTGGCTCAACTAATTGTGAAGGAGATATGAGTATTATATTTCACTCGAATTATGGAGCCCGGAAGAAATCAGTAAAAAAAAAGAAAGAAAGAAACTATGGGAAATTCAAGATCTGCATCTGCAAAGTTAACTTCTAGCTGGCACGCAGGAAGTGACTTTGGAGTGCTGACAGCGTGGAGGTGGTGCTCGAAATACTGCTAAAGGCCAGACTAAAAGCCAGTGAATGCGGATTTTAATCCAAATAAAAGTGTGCAGCTATGTGTAAATATTAATTCTATGATTTTTAGGGAACGTTTGGTTGTTCGGGGGGGAACTACATTTCTACCACAGGTAAGCAAATTCTTTGTGTGGAGATTATTGTCTTACATCAGCCGAACTGGTTGGCTTTGCAGCAACGACTGTACCTCGGGCAGTTTGTTCCAGTTGAAGGACTTCATGGGGTTAGATGGTCGCGGCACATTCTTTTTTGGGGCAGATCCTAGCGGCGCGCCTGGGGGAGGGGGTGGAACAGAAGGGGCCATACCGAAAGGTGGAGGGGCTCCAGGAGGAAGTGGAGGAGGGGGAGGAGGAGGAGGAGGGGGAGGCTGGTGTGGAGCAACAGATGAAGAAGGAAGAGGTAGATCTAAACCACCAGAGCTCACAGGAGGTCCGCCAGGAACGGCAGAGGTCTGATGAGACAACAAAAGAAAGATGGAAGTGTTGGAAACAGATATGGATGACTATAGACTTACTAAGTTATATCATGGTATATTTGAATTTATAATGAAACTGCTGCTGAGTTCACATACAGCGCTGAGTTGCTGCAGCCTGGCAGAAAGTTCTGCCACTTGCAGCTTGGCTTGCTTCAGGTCGTTGCTCTCCCGCTCCAGTTTCTCCTTCATTTTGTTCAGAGTCTCCATCATGTCCTCCTTTTCCTTATTCTTAGCCTCACACTCCCTCTCTTTTTTCTCAAAACGCTGCTGCAAGATCTGGTGCTCTGGGAAGAAGGAGACAGTCATCCAGACCATGATTAGAGAGAGGTGCTGGTGAAGAAGAAGCCCGGTGACATTCACAGATAACTCCTACTATCCTGTTTTTTTTTGTTTCTTTTTTTATGATATGCACGCGGTTCCATCTGTTCCGTGGAGATCAACATAAAACACATCAACATAAAACACATAACTGCTGGCACCAGGTCATTATACCAGGTTCAATTTTAGCCAAAGGCAGAAATTGACGTTGTGACAATCGCTGCTTTTGCCCAGTAGGAACTTCTTTGCAGTTACTGTGACCTTTTCAGGAGCTAAGCTGTTTTTTGTTTTTGCATTCAGATGGCATAGGAACCAGGGGCCATGGGCTTGAGTTGCCATAACCATTTTAACTCCATCTACGAGGCAGGGTCTCTTTACGATTCCATTGGTATTCCTATGCTGTTGCCGCTTGATGATTGGTTTAACTCTTTAGCCCCGCCCATTACCAGTTACCTCTTTCGAACAGCAGGGTGTCGTATTTGAAAAGAAACTATTGCGGTCACCGGTCAGCTGTTTTCTTGCGACAAAATGGACAGAATCAGTGAGAAATGTACCGATGAAGAAGTCCATTGTCTTTCTGGTACACCTCATGGATGCTTGCATCGCACTAGTCCTTAACCTGGTTCCTTACTGCCTGTGCTAAACCAAAATGAAAAACTTTTCCCTGCTGCTATAATCTGATTTTGGTGATTTATTTCATTTTTTATTCCCCAAAACACGTTTGTCCCTAGCTGCTTTGGATATATTTCAAGATCTTACTGATTCCATTTTGCATCACTTATGAAAGTATGAGCCCATGGACTCTGTTCAGTGTCAAATTTCCACGTCTGTCACGAGTCTCAACGAGTCTGTTTACCTTTTCTCATTGCATCTGCATCTTCTTTCCACTTTTTGACTTCATTCTCCTTCACCAGCCTGCAGATACACACCCCCAAATACACAGGTGGGGAAAAATGGTCATTCATACAGTATAAAACGATACATGTTTTCGATAAACAAGATTATTTTTATAGTTTTTCTTAGCGGTCTGACTATGAATCGAAAACATGAGAGAGGGAATGACAAAGGTCTATTAGTTGCAAGGTGGGGCCTCCATTTTTATACACTTGCCCATGAGATTGCAATTTGGCTATTTATTCCTGCCACTCACATCCCTACACTTGTCTATTTTTCCTGTTTCCCGACATAACAGCTTTAATTAAGCCATAATGTTCACTGACACTGACAGGCACCATCGCAATTAATGTTCATTCAACGCTATCATTTGTCACAATATTTGGGATTTGTATAATTACAAAAACAAGTAGATGGACAAATGAAAAACAAAGTTGCATATCAAATGAAAGGATCTATCTCATAATTTAGATATAGAAATGGAAATAAACTTAATAAACTCACAATCCAATTTAGAAATAATACCATTGATAGTCATGAAACCGAATTATGAACACTATTGGAAGTGCTTCGAAACTACCTATTGGATTTACAATATACAAATTTGATTTTTTCCTTTATCTCTAAAATGGGTTGATACAGGAAGGGTGGGCAAAATAAGCTAAAGCTTTGGCCTACACTTTTTCGGTCGAAGGTGAAGCTGTTTTGGGATGTTCTGGGATTTTAAATTTGTGAATTACTGTTTTCTTGTTTCTTACTTATTCATTTTTAAGTACTGACGTTTATTTATGTACGCATATGATTCAACAAGTTAAAAAAAATCGGCCAGTGGCTGTATCTCAGTTCTCATTCAGTTTTAACATATTAATTACAATAGAAAAATATTTCTGATGATGCATTCATAGTGTCCCACACTTACATGCGAACAATGTTTTTGACATTGAAGTCTTCAAGCGGAGCAACATCTGGGTTTTCACCTTTGTCCGTCTGGAGAACCAGCTGCTGAATGATTCGGTCCAGCAAAACCCAATACTGGAGCATGGTGCTACTTTGCTTATCTGTGGACAGTAAAAAAGTCAAAAGTCTGCAGAAATGAGATACTAACACCAGTGTTATTACACTGTGACAGTCAGTCTTACACGGCATCATGAGGCAGTGCTGCAGGGCTGATAGAAGGTGAGGGTAAGCTTCGGTATAGCTCAGTTTGTTTTTGATCAACTCAAACATCTGGCCGGCACTTTTAGTTTCCACGTGAACCTGGAGAAACATATTGAATGATATTTATCATCAGATTTACAACATATAGAGGATTCGACCAAATACTTTGACATGAAATAACAAGGCAATTTAGACAGGATGAGGTTTTTTTTTTTTAAATCAGAGTTGGGTTCAGTGCAAACCTCTGCACAGGGGGCCGATGATAAACTGAAGGAGGAATTTTATGAACAAATCCAACATTATTGAGGTTCCAATAAAAACGAAAGGACCTCTCGTTGACTCACACAAATTTATAGTCATGATGTTTTTCTTAACCAAAAATGAGACGAATGTACTTGGCAAAACTTTGGCTATTTACAGTATCTAGTGTCTGAGTCACTTACAGCACTAAAGCGCTTGGACATCTGTAGTTCATCTTCACCTCTCAGCATCTCAAAAAAGTCCAGATGTCTGGAAGACAATAGTCATGCATTGACCAGTCTCAGAAAGGCATTTTAATTTGGACACATCTTTCAGTTACTATGTTGTTATGTGACAGACATCATCTCAAGGCACCCCTTGCGATGATAACGTACCTGTCCAGTATGGCGTTGTCATGGGAGTGTAATTTATCAATGACTGGCTGTATTCCCAACATTAGGAACTCATACCGCAGATGGATGCGGAACTCCAAACTAGTCTGCAGACAAAAAGGAAGCACGAACATTACTCCAAATCAATTGTAATATCGTTGGACTACAAACCAATAATACTTGGAAATGCAATTGCTAAATTGTTGCAAGGTTACAATCGTGGCTATATTATGAACACAATCTGTAACTTGTCTGCTGAGAATATCTATCTCAGAGAAGTTCAGTTTTTCTTGGGAATTTGATTACATTCATTCATTCATCATTCGTTTTGTTCACCAGAACAAATCGAGAATGGTGACTCCCGGAGTTCATTCCTCCAAGAACAAGTTGCCTCTTACCTCCCCAGCTCCCTGGCTGAGCATTGCATTGATGAAGGACATAATGGCTGTCTTCAGATTCACCTCGTCTCTATACCGGCCTGTCGACTTATCAAGGTCTGTCACCAGAGTCTGCAAATGGGAAAAAGTAAACATACAGCAACTGAGCAGGCCTAACAATTACATGATTTTTAATGAGCTGATTTCTTCTGAGTGTAAAATCACAATGTGTGTGACAACTTCAAATTCAGCCAACAATCTTGTAGATTCCCAGAAGACCAATAAACGCTGTGTTGTTATTACAGGAAAGAGACTCCTTGCTCACAACTCCACAAATCACACATTTTCACTCAAATATTGAAGCCAAAATGAAAATAAAGATCTCCTCATTCTCATTAATTCCAGACCCAAATCATATATCTTACTTGTTCTGGGAACTGAATTTAAGTGAAAAAATTCCATTTCAGTTTTTTTCCTTTCATGCACATTAGCCATTTGGAGGGTTAACAACAGGTTAAATTATCAGGGTGTTAATATTCTATTGACCCAATGTTATTAAATATAGTATTGCAATATTATATGAAATAATGTTTTTATTTCTCTTTTATTCCTATTTTGTTTTATTTATTAAGCTGTACAGTGAATATGATTCTTATTGGGATTCGCTATACAGTGCAGCTACAGTTTGGTCATACATCCCTGTCGGCAAACTACAGTCAGAAATCTTTATAATTGTGCTTCTCAGACTGAGGAGGATTTGTGTGAATCAGATTAGTAACAATCTACTTGTTCTAATTTCATACTTTACAGGATACCAGAGGAAGTAAAGTAACAAATTAAACTGGACCTGGAATCTGGTTCTTTCAGAAGCAAAGCTTTGGTAGTGAAGCATGGCCTCCAGCACTTTCTTATGGCCTCCTGGCACCAAACAAACGGCGCCCAGGATCTCTAAAACTGCAATCTACAGCGAGAAAACAAGACAGGAAAAAAGAATACATTGGAGCATATAAAGCAAAAAATTTCATGAAGATTTCTTGTCAAAAGAAACAATGTTGGCCAGACTTTTTACTTGAGTGGGTTTTTCCTGCATCTTAGCCTCTGACTTACACTGAATAACATTTCCCGCAATGACTTTATATACCAGATACTTATTGTACTTTCTTCTCGTCTTATAGAATATTAGATAATATTGTGGTGATTTTTTCTTTTAACAACAAGATCTAGATCAGGGGGTCAAATGTATGGCCTGCGGGTCGGATCAGGCCCGCAATGGGTTTAATCCGGCCCACGAGATTATTACGCAAAGCTTAACAATGAGCTGCAATTTTTCAATGAAAGAAACTCTTGCTATTATGCCATGATTTTAGCTTATTTTTGCAACACTCATTGTGCATTTTGTACTTATGTCTTTTGGAAAACCCCATTACTGCTACTAGCCAAAGGCTCTGGAATCAAAACAAATGTTTAAGCATCTGAGAACCAACTGGACTTATCACATGAGCTCACCTTGGTTTTCAAGTTTTCTGTTGCGAGACTTTGTGCAATGATGTTGATGCTCTCACTGTGTCCCAGGACATGAGCTCTGCCCTGGGAATTATTCATCAGTGCTTTAATGCATCCAATCAAAGAGGTGTGGATCGATGACTCCGTTGTCTCATAGTCCATTGATTTGAGGAAATTAAGGAGACAAGACAGGCCGTCTAGGTCGATGAACCGCGTCACAAACCTGGGGGGCAAGGGTTTGAAAAGCAGGTGAGAAGAACCCGACCCAATTATCAATATATTTCCAGAAAAAGCTAAGTATTTTTTATTCCACAGAGTCTTTTTGTCAAGTCCTGTCAAGTCAGATTTTATTCATATGGCGCCAAATATCAACAAAATTGTCTGAGACAATACATGTAGGGCAGGTCTCGATCAAGCTCTTTAAGATTATTTACAGAAACCCAACATTCCCCATGAGCAAGCACTTGGCGACAGAAGCAAGGGCGCACTCGAGAAACCTTAATAAGATCCCAGCTCAATGAATGTGGCCTACTGTGTCGACTGGTTGGGGTAGAAAGAGAGGGTGAAAGAGAAAGACGAAAAGATCGAAAGCGAAAATGTTATTGAGACAGCGGTCGGTGTGAGGGTTAGAAGGGACAGGCAAAAATCATCTCACAGTAATAATAACAGTAGCGCTAGCACTTACTTTGCAATCGCCAACATAATACAATAATAGATATAATATTCATAAAAGAAATAACGATGGTGTCCGCCTGTGTTATCACATTACTCCCAATCAAAATAATCTATCAATAATTAAATCACAGACACAGGCATGTTTCAGCTCTGGGGTCGATGACTGGGTGAACTAAGCAATTTTGGGACTGATAGAATGTTCAAGTACTTCGCTACAATTTCATCTATGTAAAGAATTACAGGCAGTCTTGTGGCTTCTCTGCTGATGGTAATCTTGACCACATTTTGTAACATACTACATCCTCAACAACATCAGGAAGTATGTTTGGTATGACAAGGAAAAAATATTTCAGTTGTGCTGATGTAAAATTGTTGCAGCTATTTTTAGATATCACAAAAGAGATAACAAAATCCGATGTTTGTCAAAGGACTCAACAAGTGAGCAGTCTGATGACAGAAAGCTCTGTTTGTGACAACATTTCACTCAAGTTTTAACTTTTCTCTGCCCGATGAAACAGTCGCAGCAAAAGCTTTATTTGAACCTCCAACCCACTTGAATGAGGAGGAGGAGTCCCTTCACTTTTGAGTGTGACCTTACCAGCATTTAGACATGAGGAAGTCAAGGGGTTCCCCTGACCAGCTTGATTCCTTGTTCTATCTTGATCGAGATAGCCCAAATTTCCTCATAGTCATACATCAGGTACAGGGGGCAAAAACAAGTTCATGCTAGAAATGTATTTATACCTCATAGACTGTGTTCTCAACGCTGTCTTCAATCCCTCAACCATCTTCTGTCTTTCATTCTCTTCCTCATTCACCACTGTCAGCAGGGTCTTTCTCTGGATAGGGGAATAACACCAGAATGTCAAAGCAGTACACATTTGCAAATAGGCTGTCCTATGAAAATAGAATAAACTCGGAATATTTTGTGTTTTCAGTCGACGTCTCAAGGAGACTTACAAGACACAGAGTTACGAATACACTTTTTGTTATAAATGGTTAGAAATAGCAACATTCCTGACTTATTATTCCAGTCTATTGATCAAATCGTGTTGCAGAGCAGGGGCCTAAAATCATCTTACTACTGTGTTTATGCATGATTATTATCCTCATTAATATTGGTGACTATACAAGGGAAAATTCATTATTCATTTTTATTTTTTGTGATTTGATGGAAAAATATGAGATAAATGCAGTCAATGAAAATATCAGAACTGTGCTGACAAGTTCACGCTCGACTGAGGGGATTGCCCTTAAGGTATTTAGAGAAAAATGTGATGTGTCATGAAATGTGATTATTAAAATGACAAGCCAACATTATCAATCATTCTGTCACTCAGTGAAGAACATCTATGATTTTCATGCTGGTCTGTTTCTTGTCTGGTCAGAAAAAAAATAGTGCTATGTGAGCTAAAATGACTTGAAACAGTGATAGAAACGCTGAGGGTGAAATGCAATATTGCAATATCATTTTGACTTGCAGTGCAAGCAGGTTGTATCAGGTGGAGAAAAGTGTCAGGGGTTATGTGTGCGTAAACAGCATCAGCTAGAATGAACAAAAGGTTTACCAGATGGTGGTGAGATCAGAGATGCTGTCTGGGTTACAGACATTGAGGATAAGACAGCAGGGAGCGCTGGAGATGAAGATGTGGAGGATGTATAGGATCAGGTATGAGTCCAATAGATGGACAGTATATGTTAGATGTTTTGGAGATAAAAGCAGACTCGGATTGTTTGGATGTGTGGAGAGGAGGGATGGTGATGGTCTGGGTAGAAGGATGGCGAAGCTTGAATTGCCAGGCAGGGTGTCAAGGGGAAGACCAAAAAGGAGGTATAAGGATGGAGTGAAAAAGGGTGTGAAGTTCATCTGTGTGAGAGAAGAGGATTCAGAGGACAGGGTTAGATTGAGGCAGATGAACAGCTGGGAACAGCCAAAAGGAATAGACAAAGATGAAGATATCCTAACTCTTTTTCAATAATGTCTTGCATCCATCATTAAGTGTATATTCCGATTTAAAAAATAAATAATAAGATTAGATAATAATAAGATAATTCTTTATTGATCCCCATAGGGGAAATTCGTTTGTCGGAGCAGCTCAACAATAACAACAGTCATGGAATTGGATCTGTCTCAGTGTGTTTGTGGTTACGGAGACTAGTAGACCACTGAGGTCAACTCACTGCAGCCATGGACCTCAGCTGGTCGATGTAGAACTCTGGCCAGCTGGTTGCACCTTTATTCTCCTCTGCTTCCTAAAACAAAAACCGTGCGCACACACACACACACACACACACACACACACACACACACACACACACACACACACACACACACACACACACACACACACACACACACACACACACATATATAAAATCTGTATCTCTATGTCTCTTAATATCA
>CAAKHD010014305.1:0-38088 GCA_901007705.1 Fistularia tabacaria
AAGGTCAGTGGGGCAGCCCTTCCTGAGATTTTGGTTAAAAAAAAAAAAAAAAAAAAAAAAAAAAAAAGCCAGTCATGTCGGTAGCTAGTTAACCAGTCAGGGATGTGGGGAATGAACGGGTCCTGAGCGGCTTCTTGAGGTTTGCGGCGCGATGCGTTCAAGTGACTCAAAGAGCAGGCGGGGGAAGGGGACTTACTTGTGTAGGTGGCTCACTACATATTTGAAGGTGTCATAATTCTCCCTGGGGAACCTCCTCAGGACATCCTTCATGGTGTACAGCCTCTGCTCCCTGTCGTTGATTTCTGCACACAGCAAAGGAGCGTCGGTTAAACACCTCCTGGCGGCGGGGGGGGGGCGCGAAGAACAGGTTCTGCATTGGATCCGCCCTACCCTCTCCTCGCCCCGGAGGAACTGTCTTTTTATGTTCAACCCCTCGGCCCAGCGGTGTTTGCTTACTGAAAGCGTCCAGTAGGTCCACCTGCAGAGCACAAGGCACCAGGGGCTCGGGCAGCTCAGAGAAGAAGCTCTTCAGGGCTCCGGCCACCGTGTTTATGGAGAAGTCTTTTTCCACCAGGTCCAGTCCGTGGTCTGCGAAAATGAGAGCAACAGAGCTATCGGTCGCTTTTCCTTCGCCGGACCGTCGGACCGTCGGACCGTCGGAGCAACTCACCCTGCTCGAACTGCCGCTGCATGCTTTCCATCTCAGACTTGTTCCCGCTCACGCGGTACAAACCCTCCGTGTTCAGCCCTGAGGAGGGAAACAAAACAATAAATGCAGGAGGGGGAGAATAGTACGCTGTTCGGCAGATCCCGTTTCCGGAGCCGGTATCGATGCCGCTGTTCGGGAGCTTATAATTGTCTTATCGATACTCGGGTTGACGACGTCGAGTGCTGACAAAATGTCCGCTTCTTTTCTTCGATCGCATCTATTCCTTCTGCCTTTTTTTTCCCCCTGATGTTGAGCAGCCAGTTTCAACGCGGGGTGGCGTTTTAATAACGACCAGATGTGCCAGGCGGCAGGAGACAGATGTTAGCTTTTAGTTTAGAGATGAAAATGCAGCTGGCATGTCGTCGCCGGAGCCCTTATTGCTGAATGTAAGAGTCGCGGTCAGGTTGGCGGATGTTAGCTAGCAAACAGCACATTAGTGGTCATCAGCGTCGCAACCTGCTTTTAACCAATTATCAAGCTCTTAAAAAAATAAATAAATAAATCGGCCACCTGGCTACCGAGGCGGTGGACAGGTGTTTGTGTGAAAACAACCCGCTCTCCCGCGCTCTACTTCCAGGAGCACACGCAAACATGCGAAGCGTTTCTCACCCGTGGTCTCGATGAAGCGGACGCACTTTTCGATGAAGAGCGGGATGGGCCTGTCCGGGGACACCACGCTCACTAAGGCCACCCCGAAATAATTGCTCTCGAGGGGCTTGGGGATCGCCGGACGAGGCTTCGGTCTTGTTTTCTAGGAGGAAAGAGAGACGGCGCTGAAGTTGTGCCCACAGGCCGCGCCACAAAACATAGCTGCTGCTGTGATACGCACCTTGGCCGTTCGCCGCAGGCTCTTCAGGATGTTCCTCTTCTTGGGATCCTCGCTCTCCTCATTCACCAAACTCTCCCCTTTCAGGGTGCCGAAGTCGTCCTCCTTGGACTTGGGGAGGGCTCCCATCTCGTCATCGCTGCCTATGAAGCTAGTACGGAAGCTGCTGAACTTGCCGAGCCGCTTGGAGCGGTCGCGGTACAGGCGAGGCTTCACCCCCGCCGCCGAGAACTTCCTCCTGCGCTCTAAGGAGCTACTGTCCGCCTCGCTGTCCGAGCCGTTGCCGTTGGAGTGCATTCGGTTGGAGTTGCGGATGGTGATGATTTTGCCCTGCGTGCTGTCGTGCGGCACTGAGTAGATGATCTCCTCGTTGCTGGGACGGGGTTTGGAAACCGCATCGATGGGCTCGGCGTAGTCGGAGGGATCGTAGCCCACGTCACCGCCCGGGACCCAGGTGACAGCAGAGGGTAGGGAGCGGCGGTGACCAAGCGTGTCGATGTACGGGTTCCGGCTCATCTTTCGAAAGTCAAACGTGACTCCGGGTTTGACCCGGACTTGATGGGGCACCTTGTTGTTGAGTTTGTTCTCGAAGTCTCTGATGTCGGAGATGACGGAGATGTCGGCGGAGTCCAGGTCGGGCAGGTTGAAGCCCCCGCCGTGAGAGGTGAGCGTGCCGTCGTAATACGGCGGCGACGGCTCCACGTCGTCCTCTGAGTCCAGGAACATGGTGACGGGACTCGGGGAGCTGCAGCGCGGGGAGTACACGTTTTCGTTGGTGCACGCTTCGGCGACGTTGTCGTACATGTGCGTTGCCTCCACGATGTTGCGTTTCTCCACCACCTCCATCAGGAACGGGTGGAACATTTCTATCCTGTGCAGGCCCCCAACCACGCCTCCGGAGCCACAGACCACGCTGTTGAAGCGGCCCTCGATCTCATGGGCCAGCTCCTCGCCCTGGATCTGCTGCTCGCGGGCGTAGTCGCTGTCTGTCAGCTCTGCCTGGCTGTCCCCCACCGCTAGCAGCTGCACAGGGATGATGTCCTGAACCTCGCACAGGAAGGCGCACAGGGTCTCCAGGGACGCCTTTCGGGAGACCGAGTAGACGGCGATGTAGCCGTGCACCAGCCTGCTCTTCCGCAAGGTGAACGAGGCGTGGTACGACAGCAAAGACAACTCTACGGCCAGCTTGTGGCCGGCCACGGTCTGCTCCAGCAGAACGGAGGTGCCGCTGTTGGACATGGGCCTGCAGTGCTGGTGCAGCAGGAAAGGGGCCAGGAGCTGCTCCATGTCGTAGGAGTCACCGCACATTAAGCACATGACGATACGGAGATCCGCCTCCGGGACCGGCTGATGGGGGGAGTCTCTGAGCCCCGGGGGCTCGGGCAGCAGGGGCGGGGAGCTGCTACTGAAAGATGTGCTCCTCCGGATGTCCAGGAGGCCCCTAAGAACCTGGTTGATTTGTGTCTCGTTGACGTTGTGACCATAGCCCACGCCGGGGGAGGCGGGGTCCAAGAAGCTACACTGCAGCCTCCTGGCCACCTGCTGACCCTGCGTTATTAGGTTTAAGGCAGTTTCTCCACCAATGTCCACGTAGGAGCCCACACCCCTTTTGGTGACCAAGAGCAACGAGGTCGGCAACTGGGATAGCTGGCTGTCCCTCCGGCCCAGGGTCGATTCCCTCAGTCTCTCCAGGCTCTCCACCACGTAGGAGAGTGACTCCTTGGAGTTGTAAAGACACAGACATCCGTGAGGGGTGAAGGTCGGTGTGTGGAAGGAGTTCACCGGAAGACGTACGTTTCCTTCGATGGGCCGCAGCGTCAGCTCGTACATCTTCCCGTCCAACACGTACCAGTCGTCATTCGTGCAGAGAGTCCTAATCTCGTTGGCGAATTCCCTGGCCAGGCCGTCCTTCCCCAGTATTACCAGGTTGATGCGGTCGGCCTTGGTGTCCCCGAAGTGAGCCTTCACGTCGAAGAAGGGGTAGCATGTCGGGAAACGAGACGCTAGCAGCTGCTCGATCTTGGAGTCTCCACAGTGGGGGCTACTGGGGCAGGTCTCCTTGGTGGGGTGGTACACAAAGTGGATATGCTTCAAAACCAAGGCGTCTCTTTCGGCGGGGAGTTTTTGCAGGGCCTTGAACCTCTGCTCCTCGCCGAGCACCTCCTGAATCGCCCCCATTTTCTCCTTGCTTGGCTTGGCGTCCACCTCCAGCTCGTAGAAAAGCTCAGAGTACTCGAGCAGGAGTTCCTGGAAGTCTTCTTTAGCGCGGTCGATGATCTCCTTCTGGTGGCGGTTGTACAGGTCCAAGTACTCCGGCTCCTCGAGCCACTGGTAGAACTCTTCGTTCATGATAAAGCTGCGCGCCTCTTCCCAGGGTCGACCGGGCGTGACGAACGGAGAGGAGGCCAACTTCTGCTTGAACTCCAGCCTCATCTCTGCGCGTCGGCACTCGTTGCGCAGATGCTCCAGGTGGGCGTTGAATAAGTCCTCCGCTTCGCCGGTCTCCAGCAGGTCCGACGGGATTCGCTCGTCCTCCATGTTGTCAATATGAGACGTGTCCTCCCATGGCGAGTCCTCCAGGACGACGAACCAGTGAGCGAAGTGCTGCTTGGACTCCAGGACCTTCTGAACCCCGGACCAGCTCAGCTGGTCAATTTCGTCCAGGTCAGGCACCAAAGAACTAAGTGCTAGGGGAAGAGTGCTAAGGTAGATTTTTCGACGCCTCTCAATGTGTTCCTGCTTCAGACGGTACACGTGCTGCTGGAAAAGCTTCTTGCATTTGGCAGTTCCCTCCAAGAAGACGTATTCCTTGTACTCCGGGGAGGTATTCATGCGTCGGCTGGTGTTTAACCAGGTTTCGTTGTGATTCTTTACTATCCGGTTGATGAGCCATTCATAGCGGTCCTTGGCAGAGGCTATCTGCTGACTCTGGAGCTTCAGGGCCTCAAAATAAGGAATGATCTTCGGTTTGCCCCGGCTTTTATCAATAAGTTGAGCCAGCGTGAGAAAGGCGAGGTCGACGTTTATGTTGGAGCGCGCTGACGTCTCCACCACCGGCAGGCTCTTCTTGGTGATGGCAAAGGTGTGCGCGTCTTTGATATAGCGCTCGACTCCTTCGTCACACTTGGTGAGGACCAGCACGATAGGCTTCTTGGTCTTGCTGAGCTGACCGTACAGGTTGGTGACAAACTTCAGCTGGTCGTCAAAGTTTCGGTTCATGCCCCGGCTGACGTCGACGCAGAGCAGGAAGCCGTCCACCTGCAGCTTCCCCTCGGGCATCTGCTTTTGCTCAAAGTCCTGCTCTAGACCCAGCTGGTCCGTGCAGAAGTACATGAGCTTCTCGGCCGACGCCAGCTTGGTCGCGGCCGCCCGTTTGATGTAGGGCTGCATGGCGGTGCTGCGGTGCGGCTGGAACGTCTGGTCGTCGATGAACTCGGTTTGCTCCACCACGTGCATCCTGCACTCGGGCCCCTCCTCCAGGACCCGGGAAACCTCGCCCCAGAACAAAAAGTGATCATTGTTGACCACCCGACCCCCAAAGTCACTGGTGCTCAGAACCGATGTGTGGTCAAGGTAGAAGTCGTCGGCACTTGGCCGTACGAACCTATTACAGAGGCAGGACTTCCCCACCCCGCACTGACCTTTTTCCTTCTCCGTTCCGGACAGGCCGACCACGATGAGGTTGTAAATGGGCGATCGGGCATCTTGCTTCTTTGCCATCATACTCTACTGACGTTCATCCTGCCACAAACAGGCACTGTATAAAGGTTGACTCGGATGTTTGTCCATAAAGTCGCCGACCGCGCCTGAATTCAGCTCCTTCCGCTGGACGTCAAGTTTTGTTTTTTTTTTACTAAAAAGAATCGCCGTGCAGTGATGTGAGCCGCTGCTTCACTCATTCATTCATTCCTTTGGGAGTCAGGTCCTATGAGAGAATGAAAGGAAAACCCAAATCAGACATTATAAGCAACACATTAGCATTTTTAACTCACGGAAAAAAAGGAAATTGAAATCGACAAATAGGTTAACGTTGCTTTCGAACCCGAGATCAATGAGATGATTGAGAATCGGCCCCCAAACAGGCCACTTCAGCAGAGTGGCTTTCGGAAGTACCACTTCAATTTAGCTTTTTTAGACAAGGGAACGCAGACGGCTACACAGGCTTTTTTTCTGTTCTCTGCTGTCGAGTCGCCTCATTTTGAAAACCAACCATATCCCTTTTGTGGCAATGCACTTAGCATTCAAGAGGCCACCTGATGCCATCCATGTGAGGTCTGATAGGAGGTCCAACTTTGTATTTTTACCGATGTGCATCATTTTGTAAGGTCATTCGTATATTCTGTCCCTCCCTTTACCACTCCAATGCCTTCTATTAGAAAAAAAAAAGACACAAGTGATGCAATTAAGTGAATCCGCTCCTTGTATCTGTCCATCATAACGCCCAGCTCCTGTTTTATAGGATAAGATAAGATAATACTTTATTGATCCCTATAGGCGAAATTCGTTACAGCTCGACATTGTCAAAAAAAACCAGCACTGAAATGGTGCGACTAGCGGGTCGTAGGTAAAGCAGGCAGCTAGTTTTGGTTTCAGCCCCACGACTCCATGGCGGCTCGTCTCGTTCTCACTGCGACTGGTTGTTGACAGGCGCCGGTTGTCTGCCGGCGACCATGATGGCGTCCTTGACACTTTGAACGAGGAGGCGCCTCCCGTCATAAAGCGCGTCGTCTCCAATGTGTCCGTCCGTGAGGCCTTTCCTCGCTGGCTTGTTAACTTTCAAACGACCGGTTGATTGATTTTGGGGTCGTTGACAAATCGCGGTCGAATCGAAGCGCGTCCGAGGTGAATGACGAGCGCCTTTGGGTCGTTGATCACATGCGGACACTTTTCCTTTGTTTTCTGACATGTTTGTCGGTAACTGAACTGCTCTATTTATCGTTAACGGATAGAATTGATCGCCGGAGCCTCTGTATTTTAGCCGTGCAAGCAATGCCGACCGTTAAGCAGGTTTATGGTCCACGCTCTTCTGATGACTATTTAACAACTTGGTCATTAGGCAGAAACAACAACATCAGTGACAAATTGACATATTCACATTAAAATAGCATGAACGATGCATTTTAAGGCTTGTCTGCTGGATGACGGAATCAGAAACTGAATCGCGATGTGAAATTTATAGCTGGGAGAGTGACTCTGCTGGGAGTGGTGCTCCCAGGAGGACAACGTCAGCTGACGTGAACGGACACATCAGTCTCCATTTCCAGTCGGGGCCAAAACAAAAACACCGGCTGTGTGTCAACAATTCCCGAGAGGGCGGCGGGACTGCACAGACGGGGCCGTTATTAACAGGCGGTCCCACAGGAAGAACTCCAAAATAATAATTAATAGATAAATCGCTGAGCTTGTTCATGCGAGACGCTCCGCACCTGTGTCCAAGACGCTCCGGAGGGAGACACGACAACGGAGCGGTGACATGCGGTGACCACAAGAGCTCGGCTGAGTCGAGCTAGGCCCCGTATAACCCCCCCATCTATCCACCTACCCACCCCGCCATCCACCCACCCCCAGACCGGCTCGTCTGCAGCATGCAACAAGATGACCGGCGTGCAACCTCCGAGGAAAAGCGCACCCGCCTAATCGACTTACTTTGGGTGGAAAAAGAAATTGCGTACGTCCGTGTGAGTGTGTGAGTGTGTTTGCACAGGATTACCAGTCAACATGGGCTTTAAGGGTGCACAGTCACACAGAGCGAGAGGGTGAGGGGAGGGTGACCACGCCAGGCCTGCTGTCTACATAATGAGATTGCAGAGCCAAAATAAATAAATAAGTCCACCCCCCCTCCTCCTCCTAGCCTACCGTCTCCTGCAACCTTCTCGGTGGAAATGTATTTACGCAGCTGTGTAGGGTGTAGCCCTGCGGAGGCACACATGAGCGGGCGGTTGGAGGTGTGTGTGTTCGTGTGTGTGTGTGTGTGTGTGTGTGTGTAGGGTGGTGTGAGTGTTGGGGGGGGAGGCTTACATACCATCGCGTTTTTTCCCCCCTTTGCTCCTCTTGCATCTGTCAGGCCAGCAGCGCTTCTTGCCGCAGCCCTCGCCGATGATGTGCACAAGCATACAGCCGCAGGACGCGCACACACGCACCGGGAGGGAAATCACACATCGGAAGTGTGTGTGTGTGTGCATGTGTGTGTGTGCGTGTGTGTTAAGAATTTGAGGGGCTACAGCGTGCGGGATGGGGGGGTTTGAGTCACATATGCGGCTCCCATGCCTGGTGATCCCTCGCCTAGCATCACTCTCGTTGCAGGGAAGGAGGGAGGGATGGGGGGGTAAATATCCACGGTAAACGGAATAAGAGGGTTTTTAAACCCTTTTGTCCTCAGATGTATATCCGGAGTGCAGGGAAGTGTGGAAGAGAGCGGCAGGGATGGAGGATCCGATCCGCTCGTCGCTTCACCACGTTGCCTTTCCAGCAATTATCCTGTCCATTGTTGTGCCCGCATCATGACGCTGGGCCGGCCGCGCACGCCAGACAACGAACGGGCAGCTCCGCGGCCACCGCCTCGACTCGCCGTCCGCCTGGGGAGGGAGAAAAAAAAAACAGCAACAAAACAAGCCCGACGCGAAAATCAAGGCAGAAAAGGCGACTCGGTCATGGAGGGAGGGAGAAAGGTCGGTTCACGGGGGGAAATGGGGCGCCCCAGACGGCGTGAGGGGAAAGTGGTGCTCCCGAAGCCCCTGCTTTGCGATAATGGCGGCGGGCGGACCTCCTCCTCCTCCTCCTCCTCCTCCCCGGACCCAAGCGTCGGTCCTCCTCTTCTTTTCTTCGGGAAAAAGGGAGCCGCGGAGACGCGGGCAGCGGAGAAACGGACTCACCCAGCGGCGCCCGCGTACTACTGCAGCGGCTCGTTCTGCTAACCTAGCCAGCTAGCTAGCTAGCTACCAGGCTCGCTGCGGGAGCCGTTAACCGGGGAAAGTAATCGATTCCTCGGGTTTTTTGGGGCGCTCCCTCGCTGTTTCCCCCAGATAACACCCCGACCCCCGTGTGAGGTTAAAAACACTGGGTCTTTTTAATCACCCTCTCGTGATGATTAGGTAACGTTTAATATTAGCTTAGGTGGATGATTATTATCGGACTCTTGTGAGTTGGCTAATAAGTACTCACATCCTGAAGTACAAGTAGTTTGAAAATGCGCTTTCTTTTGCAACGAATCATTTTTTAATTTGGATAAAAGTGTCCAAGATACAAAACAATAAAACGCAATAGCACTCATTATCCTCCACATTAATTTAACATTGAAAAAGATAATATTCGCTTACGTTTATAATAATTATCGGACTGCATGAGTTAGCTAAAAAAGTACTCACATCCTTCAATAGAAGTAGTGTAAAAATGCCATTTCTTTTGTAACAAATCTTTTTTTATTTGGGTAAAAGTGTACAAGATACAAAACAATAAAACGTGATAACACTCATTATCCACCACATTAATTCAACATAAAAATATATAGATACAAATATTCATTAGATTACGTTTAACACAAGGCCACCTGCATGATTATTGTCAGACTCTGTGAGTTGGATTAACAGTACTCACAGCCTTAAATATAAGTAGTTTTAAAATTCTCTCTTTATTTTAGAAATTAACCTGATTTATTGGACAAAAACGCAAAAGATATAAAAAGTATTAAATGTAATAGCATTCATTATCCATCGTACTAATTCAATACATTTAGTTTTTTTTCCCCTTAGATAACTAATATTAGCCTATGTTTATGATTACGGTGGACGGCTATCATCTACAAGAGTTAGCTTATCAGTACTTACATTCTAAAATATAAGTTTTACAAAAATACTCATCTTTATTTTAGTAGAAGTATACAAGCTGTAAGGATACAAAACTTAATAGCAGTCATTATCCACGACAGTAGGTAAGACTATTAGTGACACTGGAGTGGAGCAGAGAGTACACCAGCGTAATATATTCCGCTGAAAAGTATTTGAATGTAAGTAGTATCGAATGAAAATACTCCTAATAGTATTTGAGTAAAAATGAAGTAGGTATCTCATCCACCACTACAGGGTTCTGTACTTGGATTTTAAGTGAAATTCACTTACAAAGTTCAGCTACTGCTCATTTCTTGCCATGTAGTCTATGTTGTAAATGTGAGTGTTATCATCTACTGCAATAAAATGTCACTAAAAAATTTAACTGGCCTTTACACGTCCTCTTCTATAGATCCAGAGGGTACATGTAATACATGCCATCTGTGCCACCCAGTCAACTATAACACCCAGTATAATGTAATGATGCAGTTACAAACATCATAAACAGATGTTGCGAATGACATTTTCCACAGACCATGATGTTTGATGATGACATTGTAATCTGCAATGAGAGCAGGGAGCAGGTGGAGAGTGGCCAGCGCAGCACAGAATTCATGTGTATGAACAAAGAGGAAGATGAAGAAAGGTAGAAGACGGTGGCGCGACCAGCAATGTCATCTGGTTCACAGACACTGCGGATGTTGAGACTGACGGCACATGTTAGATGTTCTGGAGGTAACGTCAGAAGTTGGAGCTGCCAGGTAGAGGCCCAGAGAGAGGAGGATGCAGAGGAAAGGATTAGATGGAGTTGGCTGATTTGCTGTGACCACCCCTGGAGGAAGTCGCCAAAGGGTAAGGAAGAAGAAGAAATACTGTAGATGTGATGAGTTGGACACAGGGGAGGTCTACAGATCATGGGTACTTCATCAGAATTGTCCAGAATAAGGACGGGAAACGGAAAAATTATGTCTGTAAGGCCGATCGACACACGTAACTAATCTATCCACTAATGTTGACAACTTTCTTTCAATTATTTACGAATACACTTGTACAATATTACCAATAAAATTCAAAATGTGAATAGGTGGATACTTAATACACTGTCAGCAATGTTTGATGTTTTGTCTTTGTGTCCCCACACTTCAGCGATTTCACCATCCATCTGTCCAGCCTGCAAGCTTTATCAGCGGCTGCATCATGTATGGCACCAGTCAACGCCACCATATCCGGTTACTCCCGGCGCACTTCCCTGCTGCCGCCTCCTAGCGGGACCGCTCATCCGTAAACGCCCGGACTTGTTACGTCGCCTTTGAGATGAGGATTTATGAGCTACAAGGGGGTCCTCAGTCCCCGGTGTTCTAATCTCATTGCTCTGACTTGTCAGCGACGGACAGAGGTCAATGACATCCGGCGGTAGATGGTAAAGTCTCGGGACCTCACCTTCAATTGTGCATTTAATCCCAACGGTGTCACCGGGAGGAGGCCTCCAATCCATCTCTTCTTCTACAGGTAGGAACGTTTCCAAGGGGGCACCGATGTGTCGACTGTTGACTGTAAATTTCACATGGAGTCCTTCATCCACGCGCAAGTAATTTTCCAGGATGCACAACAACACGGTGTTAGGTCTTTTGCCTGATATGTGTTTTTTTCTGATTGAGCCTAACCCTTTTTGGCTTAACAGCGACAGAGGAGCTTGTAAAAGTAGTTTTCCACTGTAATGGCCTTCGCTACCATTGGAAACCGCCGCACTCTAAGCTTTCTCAATCGGAGTATGAAGTGAAAAGCTGCATCGGAAATAAAAAGATAATATCTAAGTGTGGGGCCTTGGTGCAATCAAGAGCTGCGACACAGAGAAATACAGTCTACCCTAAAATGACAACGAAGTGCTGCAGGTCTGGATGAATTAGGGAATTATAGATTGAAAATGACGCATGAAAGATGCCAGAAAATCGAGTTCAATCAAGTTCTGTCTGAAAATTGTTTATTCAAAGGCAATCTCTGATAGACAGTCGCAGTAGGACGGTGTTTTGGCCAGCTCTAAGTAGAACTTTTGAGGACATCTGGACCAGCTCCTGGTGGAGCTGCAGCAAGCAGTGCAGAGGATGGGTCGCACCACTAGGGGGAGCCACAAGCTCTCCTACAGTCAGAATCAAAGGAACCTGCTGAAAGAGAAGGAAACAAAATATTTGTTGTTGTTTTGCCTCATGATTTTTAACTCCTTTAATGATTAATGGGAGTTTTCCGTACAACTATAGATAGATAGTTGAGGAATAAAGGTTAGCCACAGCAAGGCAGAATATACGTGTGTGAATGAGAGGGACCCAAGTGGAACGGTGAGGCTACAGGGTGTGGAGATAAAGAAGGTGGAGGATTAAGTACTTTGGGTCAACAGTGCAGAACAATGGAGAGGGTGGAAAAGAGGGGAAGAAATGTGTTCAAGCAGGTTGGAACGGGTGGAGAAAAGTGTCAGGGAGGATGTGTGATAAAAGAGTATCAGCCAGAATGAAGGGAAAGGTGTCCGAGACAGTGGTGAGACCAGCGATGCTGTTTGGTTTGGAAACAGTGGCATTGAGGAAAAGACAGGAAGCAGACCTGGAAGTAGCAGAGTTGAAGATGCTGAGGTTCTCTTTTGGAGTGACGAGGATGGATAGGATCAGGAATGAGTCCATCAGAGGGACAACACATGTTAGTTGTTTTGGAGAGAAGGTCGGAGAAGCCAGACTGAGATGGTTGGGTCATGTACAGAGGAGAGATAGTGAATATATTGGTAGAGGATGCTGGGAGTTGGATCTGCCAAGCAGGAGGACTGGAGGAAGACCAAAGAGAAGATTAATGGAGGGAGTGAGAGAGGATATGAAGTTAGTTGGTGTGGGAAAAGAGGTAGCAGAGAATAGGGTTGGATGGAGGAGGTTGATTCGCTGTGGCGACCCTGAAGGAAGTAGCTGACAGGAAAAGAAGAAGGTAGGTAGATAGGTAGGTAGGTAAACAGCAGTTAGCAAGCGCCGGTTATATATAACTTAGGGTCCCAGATATAAATATATATATTTAAAGTAAATGTACATGAGTTATAGTACTACAGAATTTACATGATTGTGCAATGCTCTTGTTTTGTTGTTGTTTTGTTTTGTTTTGTTGTGTAGCGCAACATGGTGTGACATGGATGTGGGGTTTGAGAGAGGCGGTAAAAGGTGAGGACGGGCTGGCGGCGACAGCAGACGGGCAGCGGACTGGATCCGCCATGTGTGACTGCGAGTGGCATCAGGCCAGAACGACAACAACACACATGTTTGTCATATATCCATAGAGAACGCAAGTGGTTGTTTTGTTTTTTAATCTTTATATATTATGTGTCAGAAGCAACCACCGTGTGTGTGTGTGTGCGTGCTCTCTGCCACACCCAGGTCAGTCATCACTCCTCCGTGATTCATCAGTGAGTCCGGTCGGAAAACCTTACGATTCAACTGAAAAAAAAAAAAAGAGGGAAAACCACAATATCGGGCTGTAGTCGGTTCACGTCCTTCCTGGATTCCCCTTGAAAACATATCACATGGCCATAATTCAGTTTGGTTTGGAAATAATTGTCTGTAATGGAAGTCATGCAGGGGTTTGTTTGGGTCTGAGTCTGACTGAATTTGCCATCCAGACGCTCCTGCCATTTTCTTCTTCCTGAAGAGTCATATTCCATTTCATCACGGCCGCGACCTTGGAGTGGAGTCTTTCCCTCTAAATCTCCTGTTTGTACTTACAGGAACAAACTCTGAAGAGGGATAAGTCGGGATTAGCTCAGCCCGCCGGCCACAGAGGAAGATCCTGAACATCAGGAAATGGCCAGGAAGGAAATCCCTCTCGCAGGAATGGAACAAAGATAGGAGCGCTGAAAACTAGAAAACACTCAGGTGGTTCTCCAAGGAGAAATTGTGGCTTTATAAAAATCGTGCCAGGTGAGCTTTGAAAGGTTTACAGATGTGAGCAGGCCGTTGTTTTCCACCCACACACACATAGACACACACACACACACACACACACACACACACACACATACACACTCACGTCAACTTGTTGAGGCACATTCTTAATCTCAACATAACTTGTGGATGTGTGCATTTGTTTGATTTTTCACTTTTTCTCCTGCAATACTTAATCAGTACCACCAGATGGCGCTCCATTGCTATAGCGGGCCTTTTCTAAGGTCAGGTCCCTGTACTTTTCTTGACCTTGCTATTGAAAATCCATAGCCAGTGTCGAGTTTGGTCACGTAAGTAAGGAATACAGCGTTTAGCATGCTAACTACGCCAGCAACATGTTAGCCGCTAACTCACAGACCAGCAAGACTTGTTTATTTATCAATTTGTTAATTAATTATAGACTTTTATATATTTTTTACTTTATGCACCAAAGGTCCGGCATGCCACTCTGAAAATAACTGGTCACCTAGCACCTCCGTTACTCAGAAATTCTCTGTGTATAAAGGTCGGCATTGGACACTTGACCTATTAAGAAGGACACACACATACACACACACACACACACACACACACACACACACACACACACACACACACACACACACCTCGGCTGACCTTCTCGGCCTGATGTCACCGTGACACGCTTTGGAGATAAAAGGTTTAAAAATGGTGGCTAATCAGAGTTTTGTATACAAACAGTGATAGTGCAGATGATGGGGCGACTGTGGTGTTTTCCACACCGGCCTGGACCGAGCAGAGCCCTTCGTGCGCGCTTGTGTTTTCACAAGCGGAAACTGAGGCCAGAATTATAGTGCACCCTGGGGCGGCTGTCGTCCAGAGCTTTTCCACTGTGGAACCGCAGGGCTGCGATAGGGAAGCACAACAATGCCAAGGGCTCTGCCGCAGTCATCCCTCCCTTGTCGCGGGCGAATGATCAACCGTCATCTCATTGTGCGTGCTTTTCTTTTGATTCTAGTGGCCCATACAAAACGCGGTGACAGATTGCCGGCGGCCCTGAGGATCAAGAGAATGCGGAGGAAAGTTGAAAGAGAAGTTGCGAGAACGTCGCAGAGAGCTGAGGAAAATAACAAACCAGGGAGTGCTAGCCATATATAGCAAAAGGGGCTGGGCAGTGTTTGCAGATTCCCCGGCGTCGGGTATGTGATGATGCTGGCAGGGGAAAGAGTGAGGCACGTAGACGGAGGGAGGTTAAACCAGGAGAGGGGGTTGGGGAGGCGGGACGCCCGAGGGGGGTGCTGTTTTCCCGACTCCCATCGCTCCTCAAACTGTCCAGAGCAGGTTGGACACCGGAGGAGAGTTCCCCCACCTTTGACTTTATGTGACAATCCAAGAGGCCCTGGGCGGGGGAGGGAAGGTCACACTGTAACTTCCTCGTGATTCTGATATGGCAGGGCTTAGCAGTGCAAATCCAAGATTTGATTCGAAACCAAAGGCAGATCAGTGATGCTATGACAATCTGCAGAAATGACCTGGAAATGCGGGGGCGGAGGGCGTCCCAGAAGATTTTAATCAGTTAAAAGTCAATTATTTCTCGATGTGCGACGGGGGGAGGAAGCCGATCCCTCGCATCTCGGCTGTGGCGTGGCCAGGAAAACCAACCAGGCGTGGATTGTAGCTCAAAGGTGCGCGGATTCTATTCTTGCACAACTTCATTAACGGGGAAAGGCTACAATCCAGATGCGTGTGAGGATGGAAAGGCTTCCGCGGGCGGCCCTTGTCCCCCCTCGGTTGATCTGTCTCGGCTTGTGCGGGATGAGGGAGGGCACAGCAAACTCGACCCGGAGGGAGGGAGGGAGGGAGAGAAGGAATGCTCCGAGATCTCCTCATGTGATTTATTTTCTCCTCTTCTCATGTAGCTGCGGAGTGACGACGTGTTTTTGGTTAGCAAAGTTTTCCGATAAAACACGACCCCTCTCAACCCCCCTCCCTTCCCCCCGGCTCTGCTTGTGCGCTATTTCCCTCCAGCTTTTCTTCCTTTTTTTTCCTTCTTTCCCAGTCCAGTTGTGTGACGCGTGAGCGGAGTTCCTGCCCTCGTTCCGGAGGGGAGGAGAGCGAGAGGGAGGTGGAGAAGCGTGCGTCTCTGCCGACCTGTCAGAGTGGAAGATGTACTGAAGGTGCACGACGGACTGGGAACGTGAGTCGCCTCTCCTCGAAAGGGATCCGGACGACGGCCGAGGAGGGGGTTGTTCGAGAAAGTCTGAGGAAGTGGGAGAAGGAAGGGAGTGGCGGGACAGAGGCCACCTGATCGCGTCGCCCTTGGGCAAGGCTGGATGAGAAGTCTCGGCTGAGGAATCTATCCGAGGAGGAGGAGGAGGAGGAGAAGAAGGAGGAGCACCGGCCTGCGGGGGGAAACACCAGCTCAGACGTCTTCCAGCAGCAACGGGACAGGATGAGGTACCAAGGCAGGGTAAGAGCCCCACTCCATGCAGCCATCTTTTCACAACAAAACTAGAGATATTTTCTTTCTTTCTTTCCCTCCGCACAGCGAGTCGGTGTGTGATTTTTTTTGAGCAGAACCCTCTTTCGGAGTTTAAAAAAGGGATGGAAGCGGTATTTTTCCAGCCATGACGACCGCTGGCACATGAGTGTGAGAGCGCCAGCTGCAGGGACGGGGGGGGCTCATCCAGGGTTGAGTGGTGGGTCAGGCCTTATAAGGAAGACCATCCCAGCATGGATGGCCCCGGCGTGGCTTAGTCACGGAGAGGGGGGCCCGGAGCCAAGACCTGCCGTTAGATTTGCCTCCCGGTGGCAAAAACCCCTGCGGATCTCACTGGGGTGGAACCCCGGCTCTGAGAGCAAACATACTGGGGTCCAAGTGCATCTCCTGAAGAGAACCCCCTGAAACGCCCCTGTGGTCGGCGTTTCCATGTTTTGGAGATGAGAACGCCGCTGAGGATGCGAGGCAGCTAACCGAGGAGGAATGTTCCACTCGCTTTGGCTCTGAGGTCTTGGGGGGGGGGACTTGAGGAGAACAGCGCAAGAACTCGTGACTCCGCAGAGACTTGAAAACAATCTTTGCTTGTGTTTTTTGAGTTAAGATGCGTTGCCCAGGAATCTTTAGTAAATAAAAAAAAAAAGGGGCGGGCTGGGTGGGAGGATGGGGGGAGGCTTCCAAAGGGAGCTTCTTTGAGGGTGCTGGGTCTGAGGAACATGGAAGGAGATCAAGAGTGAAAGAGCATGAACTTTGGCTTCCCCCCTAAGTAAAATCAGCTTTGTTTATGATTTAGCTTGTTGAAATGAATTTGTGCGGGGGGGCGGGGGGGGGAGCTCAGCATATTTCCCTGATCGGCTTTACCCTCTGCAAAATTAAAAGAAAACAAACATGAGAAATAGCAATCAGTCCCCAGAATATTCAGCAAGAACGTCTCCAGAAAACTGGGCTAAGATTATATATCTATATCGATATATATAGATATATAATGTATCTAAAAGCAAATCAGCTGGAAAATAGTGAGCATTTAGAAGCAGTGAAATCAACAGACGGTGAAAAGCAATTACTCTTTAATTCCAGGTTACTCAGAGGTCCATGTTGGAGATGTTGTCTCAGGGTTCTTGTGTTTATAAGTGGTTGCAGGGGTGGAATGAAGCCCCGCCGTGACACGCTGATTCGTCACAGAGGGCACCTCAGGATGCTGCCCAGCGCCTCCCCCGGCCCTCTGGCAGTAAAGCCGGGCACCTCGCCGCTCATTGTTTCCACGCTCCTCGCCGAACCTCCGCTGACTCACGGGGCGTTCAACGGCATCCCCCAAACGGCCGCCCCCATCCTGACCCAGGCATTCCTCTTCTGCATCCTCTGGAAAATCTGAGGGCCGCGCCGCCATCTGCCGCGGGCCCACCTGCAGGAACGGGAGAACAATACTCCAAGGTGACGCTGGGAGGGGGCGGAGGAGGTCTGGCATCTCCGGAAGCGTTTGGTGACTTTTCCCCCCGCCCCAGGGGTCTTGGCTTGCTTCCACTGTTGTCCTCTTGTTTTCCGAAGGATTTCCCCATATCTCGTGGCCGGCGAGGAAAAAAGGGGCCAGGAAACGAGCGAATGAGGCCCTGGGGAAAAACATGACCTGCGAGAAACCCCGGTCCCCGCTGCCTGCTTGTTTTTGTTTGTTTTGTTAATTATTGATGTTTTAAGTGAAACAGCGGGGCTGTGCGAGGAGGGGGAGAGCAGGGATGTCAAACCCGCCCCGCGGTCTGGATACAGATCAATATCTCCGGATAACAAGCCCAACAGATGGAAACATGGAAGAAGGGGCCTTCATGAGGACCTGTGCACAGAACCAAATGTATAAAAATACATATAAATGTCTATATATTGACCATTCACGACCTGCATCCACATGTCATACGGGGACGCTCATTCACACATCATATGGAGACAAACGACCATTCACCCTCTCATTCACACACCACATACAGATAAACGTTCACCCTCTCATTCCCACGTTGTGTAGAGACATGCGACCATTCACCCTCTCATTCACACATCATATGGAGACAAACGACCATTCATCCTCTCATTCATGCACCACATAGAAAACAAACATTCACCCTCTCATTCACACGTCGTAAAGAGACAACCAACCTTTCACTTTGTCATTCACACGTCATATAGAGACAAACATTCACCCTCTCATTCACACACCACATAGAGACAACCGTTCACCCTCTCATTCACGCATCAAATAGAAATAACCATTCACCCTCTAATTCACACGTCATATCAAGGCACACAACCATTCAGTCTCTCATTCACTCTTCATATGAAGACATATAACCGTTAACTCTGTTATCCACACATCATACAGAGACAAATGACCATTCAACTGCTCATTCACATCATATAGAAACAACCACTCACCCTCTCATTCACACACCACATAGAGACAAACATTCTCCCTTTCATTCACACATCGTACAGAGACAAATAACTATTCACCCTCTCATTCACACAATATATAGTGAGAAATAACCATTCACCCTCTCATTCACACATCAGGTCAATGAAGGGTCTTCAGTTGACCAATTGTCTGTGTTTGGATTATTGAATTCCTTGCAGATTTTATTTTGTAAGCCCCTTGTGTTCGAGCTGACTCATCACAGAGTCCCTCGTGGTAGTCCTCCATGTTTTGGAAAGAATAACAAATCAAGTAGATGTAACCAGGGAGAATCACATTTAGAAAGTACGAAGTGCGAGTACAAAGTTAGCATGAATGTTAAAAATGACAACATGTGGATGATGTGGGGTCTGTGACCGGGCCCTGGATCATCTCTGCCGCCTGTGAATTCTTCCCAGGGATGTTTGGCATCACACAGATGTTTACATGCACACACACTCTGCCGACCCCCCCCCCATCTGGAGATGTGCGGTGTTTACTATACATCGGAACTCGCTGTCTCATGATTTCACCACTGGGGAGCCCTTCCTCTGTTTGTAATCCGGATTCTTTGAATGTCTTCATTGTTTAATCCTGGCAGGGCTGTGTGTTCTGCTCTGACTGTGTGTGTGTGTGTTTACAGTTGTTCTCCAGCTGCGGTAGGTAAACTGTTGAGATTGTAAAACGAGCTGGGATTCTTTGTTTCTCTTCCTGAATGTTGTTTTGTTGTGTGGCGGGTTACGTGGCAGTGGTCTTAATGCAGAGCTGCAGATGTTAATGCTATCAGAGGTGTGTCGATACAGCATCAGATAGCACAGGGGTGTGCACTATTGATCCCCCTACTGGATGAGACTGGCATTGCGGCTTGCGATTATTGTTGATGTTATTATTTGCAGTAGTGGTAGTAGTAATATAGTACTTGTTTTTAATAATAAGCAAGTAGAGAGAATTCATTCAAGTTAAACATTATTCAGTGGAATTAAGTGTGACAGTTAATAGAGGCTTACTGAATAGACCAAGATGGGGATATTTGACAACTTGGAATAATGTAATTACAATGATTGCATAATATAATGTGGAAATCCACCATCCAAAACATGCAGTCGCTTCACTGAGGACTGTACATTGTCCAGGCATGAATGATAAGGTGAAAGGTTGTACATCTCCACATGTGGCGTGTCTGTGGAGGTTCTCAGTCATCCTGGTCATAGTGAATTGTTGTTGAAATCTTGAATTTCTTCAATTGAGGATGTTTCACCTCTCCTCCGGGAGGCTGCTGCAGCCCCTCTATGTGACCCCAACTGCAGGATAAGCATTATAGATGATAAATGAATGAATGAATGAATGAATGAATGATATAATATGATCTGTAGTCTGGGGAGCGGTTGTTGAAGTATTCCATAAATGGTCTCCATAATTCCCAGCCCAATCGCTCCGGTGTTGGGTGACATGGACACCACCAATGGATCAGACTTTAAGCTATAGCTGGTGTGCTCGCGTATGGACACCCCTGGAAGATAAACATCTCAACTGACATCACTCGTGTTATGATATTTTCCCCACAGGAGGTGGACATCGAGGGGAGGGTGCGCTTGGTCATGGAGAGCGCCCTGACTGCACGCGACCGGGTCGGGGTGCAGGACTTTGTCCTGCTTGAAAACCACAACAGCGAAGCGGCCTTCATCGAGAACCTGCGGCGGCGCTTCAGGGAAAACCTCATCTATGTAACAAAACTGCAACGTCTTATTTTGTAACGTCTCCGCGGGACACGGCCGTATCTAAGCATGGTTTCTGCTCCTCAGACGTACATCGGCTCGGTGTTAGTGTCGGTGAACCCGTACAGGGAGCTGGACATTTACTCCAAGCCGCAGATGGAGCGCTACCGGGGAGTCAGCTTCTATGAAATATCACCTCACATGTGAGTCGACGCCTCCCTGGTGATTTTAAAGGAGATTTGTTTTATTCAAATACTCCTGAAAGCAAATTTTACTTGTGGGACTAAACGCTCGGTTTACCACCGGGTGCTGTCGCGCAGTGTATAGAACAAGCCAATCCAAAGGGACCAGGGGCAGGGTTCAACCTGGACAATCTGTCAATCACAGGGTCAACATCCAGCTATTCAGCTTCTTATTCACTCCCATGGATGATTTTGTCCTCAGTGAACATGCCGGGGGAAGACAGAGAACCAGGAGAGGAAACAGGCAGGAGAACATGGGTAGAACACACAGGGAGCCCAGGCAGAGGAACATAGAGAGAACCCAGGCAGGAGAACATGGAGGCTCCACATACCCAGTCACCCACAGGAGTAGATACCTCTGGTCTCAGCGTGTTTCCCCCCTAATAGGTAAAAACCTCTGGTGATGTGCTCCTCAGCTACGCCCTGTCAGACAACACCTACCGGGCCATGAGGACAGAGCGCAAGGACCAGTGCATCCTGATATCAGGCGAGAGCGGGGCAGGGAAAACCGAGGCCTCCAAGAAGATCCTCCTCTATTACGCCTTCAGCTGCCCCGCCAGTGACCGCATGGACACCCTCAAGGACCGCCTGCTGCGCTCTAACCCCGTCCTGGAGGTACCATGTTTTCTGCTCATGTTTAGTGCAGCGGAATCCTGACTTCTCAATTAACTGGTCCTGTAACCAAGCTCGTAACTCGGTCTGCTTGTACGTCGAATTCAATTTCCCCATTAAAGTGAATTGAAAGGCTGTTCATCTGTTCCAGCAACCCCAAAACCACTGACCTTTTTATCTTATGTGATTTTAAATGACAAAAATGTTCTTCATAAGTAACAAATAAGGGATAGATAATATTGATACATGAAAAAGACAATGTAAATAAATATACTTGTTTTAGTAAGCGTATTTACCTTGAAGATCGGACGAAGGTGCCGGTCTGGTGTTTTTCAGTTGGTGCTCTATCCTTAACTTACTGGCTGCACACTTAATACTAAGATGTGTTTCTAAATGTAACGTTCACACCGGGCTACACTTTACGGCTAAACTTTTTTGCAACGGAGTGAACGCTGCTCCTCTTTTTAAAACTATCAAACTGTCCCCCACTGACTTTCAATGACTCTTCCGATGCCTCGCCCGCCAACTTTCCAGCCGTAAATGTCTCCCGCCCTCTCACAGATGCTCCTTGTCACCGTACCTCACCGATAACTTCTCCGTGTCTTCATGGACGAGTCCACAACACGCACGCCTCGCTTGTGTTTTTCCATTATTTTCTCTGGACTATCTAGCAGCAGGTGGCGCATCCAACTGTTTTTAAAGGCCCCTTCCCTGATGATGGCGGCCATGTTCGGCGTCAACCGCTCATCCCGCTTGCTCCTAACTCAGATTTCGAGGCGTATCATGAAGCAAAAAAAATGCACTGAGCGACGGCTCGTATCTCGGAAAACTCATAAGTTGGGGCACTCGTAAGTCAAGGTCCCGCTGTACTTTAGGTATTTTCTCTTGGTTCTCTTGGTTTCTCCTGGTTTGCTTGACGCCGTTCTCCCATCCACCCTCGTTCCACCTCTTTGCACTGCCCCAGGCATTTGGCAACGCCAAAACCCTGAGGAACGACAACTCCAGCCGCTTTGGAAAGTACATGGACGTCCAATTTGACTTCAAGGTGAGGGGTCGTTTTTACAGAGAGCACATTTGTTACAACACGCAAGAATTTGTCATTCCTATCTCATGTTGCCATGGCAATCTATTGTTGATTTTAGTCGTAATTTATCTTCCAGTATGCAACAATGTAGTAATAGTATGCCGTAGGTGTGACGGAGGAGTTGAGGTGGGAGCCCATCAGGCAGTTGAGATTAGACAGGGATCTCCATAGACGTGACGTTTGCAGATTACATTGCGGAGAGCAGGTAGGAGGTAGAAGGGAATCCAGAGAAATGGAGGTGTGATCTGGAAAGGAGGGGGAAGGAGGTTCGACACGAAAAGGCAGAAGACGTGTGTGTGAATGGGGGAACCCAAGTAAAACGGTGAGGCTACATGGAGCAGGGATGAAGAACGTGAAGTTCAGAGCAATGGAGAGGGTGGAGGAGAGGTTGAGAAACAGAGGTGGAGGGAATATGAAGATCTGGGTAGAAAGATGCTGAAGTTGAAGCTGCCAAGCAGGAGGTCTAGAGGAAGACCAGAGAGAAGGTTTACGGATGGAGGGAGGAAGACATGAAGTTAGCTGGTGTGAGAGAAGAGGGTTAGATGGAGGGAGATGATTGGCTTTGGTGACCACTGAAGGGAGCAGCTCAGAGGAGAGGAAATCCCACTCAGAATCCACCTAAATATCACAAAAAAATCACATTTTTAACTGTTTCTAGTTTGTTCACTGCACCCTCCTTTAGGGGGCACCGGTGGGAGGCCACATTCTCAACTACCTGCTGGAGAAATCCCGGGTGGTCCACCAGAACCACGGCGAGAGGAACTTCCACATTTTCTACCAGCTCCTGGACGGCGCCGATGACGAGCTGCTGGGCACTCTGGGGCTGGAGAGAAACGCCCAGAGCTACCAGTACCTGGTCAAGGTGAGCGCCCCGATCCGAGGCCCCGCCCCTTTCAATGACCCCTCTGGCGAGTCGTCGTTATCGGACTGACGTGTTGCGATGCGGCCCCGGTTCAGGGAAACTGTCCCCGGGTCAGCTCCATCAGCGACAGGAACAGCTGGAGAGAGGTGACCAACGCCCTGCCGGTCATCGGCTTCTCCGAGGAGGACGTGCAGGTCAGTGACTCCCATGATGAAGACCACGCTGCAGCTGCATGCATCGCAGCTCAGCCAGCGGAGGAGGAGGAGTACTTTCTTTTTTGGCATTTTATGCTGTGATTATCATTTCAGCCACAAGGCTATATAGATATAAATATATATACATATACAGTCACACCTTGACTTACGTGCTAAATTTGTTCTGTGGAGCTCAGTTTGCTCTCATATCAAATTCAATTTTGGCATTGAAATGAACTGAAAAGCTATTTATCCGTTCCAGCCCCCGGTTTTGCTACTTGTTTTTTAATAAGAAAATGTACTTTATGAATAACAAATAATGTATTAAAAAAATTATACATTATGGCAGAGTAAATGTTAATGAATAAATTGTTGTATAAGTGTATTTACCTTGAGAGTTTTTCCATTTGCTAGCTAGTTTTTCCATTTGCTAGCTAGCGCCGGGCGACTGTTTTTTAACGCTTCTTCACGGACAATGGCTGCCACGTCAGTGTCAAACGCTAATCCTGCAGATCCTATTCAGATCTTGGCTCATAAAAGCAAGAAGTTCAATGAGGGGCGGCTCGTATCTCGGAAAATAAGTTGATGCACTCTTAAGTCAAGGTTCCACTGTCTATATATGGATACATATATATATATATATATATACATATATATATCATGATACTGTATATATTTCCTTGTAAAGAATGACAAAGCCTACATTGAATGATCTCCATTTCCCCAGAAACTGTTGCAAATCATTGCCAGCGTCCTCCATCTTGGGAACACTCAGTTCGGAGAAGACGAGGAAGGAGTAACCTACATTACTGCTGAGAGCCCCATAGCAAATATTGTGAAGGTCAGTGGTCTGTCTGTCCGCCCCGGGGAGGCATTACAGAATAATTTAAATATGCACCGATGCTCGCAGAGCTGGAACAAATGTGTTTTTGTTTTCCAGCTGCTGGGTGTCAATGGCGCCGCCCTCACTGAGGCGCTTACTCACAGGAAGCTCACCGCCAAAGGCGAGGAGGTGCGCCAGCGTCGTCTTCATGTCCGCCATGTTCTTCTGCTACTGCGGCCTCGCTCTGCGTGACGCTTCCTTTTCCATTGCAGATGATCACCCCGCTGAATTTCGAGCAGGCCGTGTCGGCCCGTGACGCCCTGGCCAAAGCCGTCTACAGCCGGGCCTTCACGTGGCTGGTGGAGAAGATTAACCAGTCGCTTGCTCTGAAGGTTGAGCCCATGCCCTGGTTAATTATCGCGCAGGGCGCCTCGGGAACCCATTAATAAACGGTTTTCTGTGGCGTTTCCGTGGTTACAGGCGGAAACACTGTCATGCGTCTTCGCTTTTGTGTGTTTTCTCAGGATGAGACCCGCCACGGCGGCAAAGCCTCCTCGGTCATAGGGCTCCTGGACATCTACGGCTTTGAGGTGCTGCAGCACAACAGGTGCGAGTCGGGGACGTCTTCCCCGGGACAGGAGGGACCCCGAAATCTTTTGGGTACTTTGGGGGTTCTCATTCCTCTCACCCCCCCCCCCAGCTTCGAGCAGTTCTGCATCAACTACTGCAATGAGAAGCTCCAGCAGCTGTTCATCGAGCTCACCCTGCGGTCCGAGCAGGAGGAGTATGAGACGGAAGGCATCGCGGTGAGTCCAGGGTGCCGCTGAGGGGGTCGAGGGGGTCGAGGGGTGGGGTGGTTTGAGCTGGGGGTCCGTCCAAAATGAGCCCGGGCAAACTGTGCGTTCCAGTGGGAGGCGGTGCAGTACTTCGACAACAAGATCATCTGCGACCTGATCGAGGAGAAGCACAAGGGCGTCATCTCCATCCTGGTGAAGTGGCCACTCCTCGTAGTCCCTCTTCCTCCTCGCCGTGTGTCCCGACGGAGCTAACCCCCTGCGCCTGCGTTTCAGGACGAGGAGTGCCTCCGGCCCGGGGAGACGTGCGACCTCTCGTTCCTGGAGAAACTGGAGGACACGCTCGGGAGCCATCCCCATTTTGTCACGTAAGGCTTTTTATTATTTTGGCTCGTTTTCCCCGTCGCGTCACGGTTTCTCCGTGCCGAGGTGAGGAACCCGCAGTGACCACGTCCCCAACTCCCTGTTGTCTGTTACAGCCACAAACTAGCCAACGGAAAGACGCGGCGGGTGCTGAACAGAGAGGAGTTCCGGCTGCTCCATTATGCCGGAGAGGTCAACTACAATGTCAAGGGTGAGCAGAGGGAAGGTTCTCGTCGAAGTACCATGACGTTTTAGTGCGCTTTACTTCTTTTTTCTGTTTTCCTCTCAGGTTTCCTGGATAAGAATCACGATTTGTTGAACAGGAACCTGAAGGAGGTGAGCTTCATTTGAACCCCTATGACCCGTGAGTGTGTATTTCGGCACGCTGTGGGTATTTCCTCCTCCCCGCTGACTCGTCTTTGTGAATTTCAGGTCATGTGCCAGTCAGACAACCAGATCATCCGTCACTGCTTCCGCAGAGAGGAACTATCAGACCATCGGCGAACAGATATGGTGTGCGCGATTTTCTCTGCCTCCCCTCCGGCCCCAACGCGGGGGGCCGGAGGGGAGGCTGTTCGAACACACACGCACCTTTTCTTAAACATCCTTGCAGCGATTTGCACCAAAAATTACTCCTAGAAAATGTCTGTTCTTGCCCCCCTCTCCCTCTCCAAGGCCGCGACGCAATTCAAGAACAGCCTGATGAGACTGATGGAGATCCTCATGTCCAAGGAGCCGTCCTACGTCCGCTGTATCAAACCCAACGACGCCAAGCAGCCCGGTATGCTCGGCATCCGTCCATGCATTTGTTGCGTTTTGCTCATTCATAAAGTCCTACTTGAGATGATAACCGGTGTGACTCAGCTGTATCGTTTACCCCGTAAAGGAGAAATCGCCAAGCGTTCCCCTTCCCCTGTGTCACCTGAGTCACTCGCTCGCTGTTGCATCAGCAGCATATTTACATGGGACGTTTCCATGTGATAAATAAAGACCGTTATTCACCAGGATTCCCTTGTTTCAGGCGAGTCCTTTCCTACGAAGTGTATAAATACTGCAAACACTCTGGAGACCAGGACAAATTACAGGCCGACACCCTGATGTTTGCAGCTCTGGGACCGGGATGGTCAGAGTCGCCATCTCCGCCTCTTAAAGTGCCACCTGACAACACACATCCCTGTCTGCGCCCGTCTGAAAATACTTGACGACTCGAGGCAGAGTGCCAAAAACCCACTAACTTTCCCATCAAAACACTCAGGGCTGTTAGAAATAAATCTCGTTTCCTCAAATGTGCTCACTTTCAGTTCCTCAATCCTTCCTCAATTCTGCATCAGCACTCTCATGGGCTTTATTGGCAAGCAGGGGTTCTGGTCGTATCAGCCCTCCCGTTCGGGTGACAGGATGGTATCGATTTGCAGACAAATATGGTATTTATGGGAACTGCGTGCAGCTTCAGGCGGCACAGCGGTTAGCGTTCACGGCAAGAATGTGTGTGTGTGTATATATATATATATATATATGTATATGTGAATATATATCTATGTATGAATGGTTGCATGTGTCTATACTGTATGACTTGTGACTGATTGGGTCATGGTCATGGTTGTTATTGTTGAGAGAGTGAATTGTCGTATCTATGTGACGTGTAAATGAAAGAGTGAAAAGTCAGATGCGTATATGGTGTGCGTATGCGTATGTGGTTTGATTGAGGTCAGGACAAGCGATATGGATAATGAATGGATGAATGAATGAAAGATTGCGTCTTTAACATCTTCGTCTCTACGGTTGTTGTGTCATGTGCACATTCCCGAGTTTTAATGGTGACCCGGTATAAACATCTCCCCCTTGCAGGCCGGTTTGATGAGGTTCTTGTAAGACACCAGGTGAAGTACCTGGGTCTGATGGAGAACCTGAGGGTCCGCCGAGCCGGCTTCGCCTACCGACGCCGATTTGAGGCCTTCCTGCAGAGGTGACCGCCTCGCCGAACTCTCGCGCTCTTCGACCTCCTCAGACTCCCGTCTCATCAAACATTTGTGCGAAACCCTCCTAGATACAAGCCGCTGTGTCCGGCGACGTGGCCCAACTGGCACGGCAATCTGGAAGACGGCGTGTCTGTGCTGGTCAACCACCTGGGTTACAAGGCAGAAGAGTACAAACTGGGCAGGTACATGTGGTATCAGTTCCACACATGCAGCTAGGTTGGGCACTGCCATGGAGTCAGATTTACAAATCTATGAGCCATACAGAGGGGCGTATTAGCCATTAAATTAGCAATCTGGTTTAAAAAATAATATCAGCAGTTTTTTTCACTTACATGGTATTTTGCATTTCCAGCGGTTCAGGGAAAGCGTATTTGCTGTCACTATTTCTTTCTGTGCCAGTAGGCTACACATTAAATTACCAAGTGAAGTGCATAAAATGAATTTTAATTTAGGCATTGACTGTATTACTGTAATATTTCAAGCAGACTGTTCAACAAATGCATTAAAAAAAAAGAAAGTTCAAAATCTAGTTTTTGATTTGAATTTTGGATTATCTGTTGTAGATGTCTTCGAATGCCTTGCTACTTGGCAAAAAGGATGGAAATGGCTGTAGTGAATACTTTTTTCCAGGAAAGATACAAGAACATAGGTTAACTTACAAGAGCGGAGGTAGGAGCAAACAGGTAGACTACATCTTGTGTCAACAAGGTAATCTGAAAGAGATCAGCGACTGCAAAGTAGTGGTAAGTGAGAGTGTAGCCAGAGAGCATAGGATGGTGGTCTGTAGGATGACTCTGGTGACGAGGAAGATCAAGAAAACAAGATGAAGAGGTTTTGGGATTTGAAGTTCTTATGTCAACAGTCCAGAGCAAAGGAGAGTGTGGAAAAGAGGTTAAAAAAACGCATTCTAGCAAGTTGGAATGGGTGGAGAAAAGTTTTAGGGTTTCTATGTGATAGAAGAATATCAGCCAGAATGAAAGGAAAGGTTTACAAGACAGTGGTGAGACCAGCGATGCTGTATGGTTTGCAGACAGTGGCACTGAACAAATGACAGAAGGCAGAGCTGGAGGTAGCAGAGATGAAGATGTTGAGGTTCTCTTTGGGAGTGACGAGGATGGATAGGATCAGGAATGAGTCTATCAGAGGGAAAGCTCATGCTCGATGTTTTGGAGAGAAGGTCAGAGAAGCCAGACTGAGATGGTTTGGTCATGTGCAGAGGAGGGATAGGGACTATATTGGAAGACGGATGTTTGAATTGGAAGTCTAGAGGAAGACGTAGTCGTAGTCGTAGTCGTAGACGTAGACGTTTCTCGACGTAGTGAGAGAGGATATGAAGGTAGTTGGTGTGAGAGATGAGGATACAGAGAATAGGGTTGGATGGAGAAGGTTGATTCGCTGTGGCGACCCCTGAAGGAAAAAGCCCAAAGGAAAAGAAGAAGTAGAAGTCTCCGAATGCCTTGCTAATTTTTCACCTTATTGACACATGTATAAGGTTAGATATAATATCTGCCATGTTTGGCTTTCATTCTGGAATGAACGGACTACAGCTGCGCATTTGATTTTGGAATTGCAGCTAGCTATGTCTCTGGGTAGAAGAAAGGCAGCAAAGGCAGCAAAACAATTCTCTGTGCTCCTGTTTGCCCCCTTAGTGACGCAGAGTACTGTCTGCCTCACCTCAAGCTTTTCTTATCTGCGGCTTTATATCATCGACAAAACAAAATACGTAACACACGAATATTAAATACATTACCCTGACATATCTGATGTGAGGTGAGGCTAAGCTGCTTGCTGCCTCGCTTCACATATTGCTTATGTATTTGAATGGGAAATATACAAACTCAGGGATTTGGACTATTAAATTACTGGATTCAAAAAGAAAACCAACATAAAGCACAGACCAGAGAACTCAAATTGAAAAGAATTTTATTTAATCATTGCTGGTGTGTCCCTCCCCTGCCTCCCCTAATCTCACATCCTTGCATACATGATAACGTCACTCTTTATGGAGTCACTCAGAATGCAAATTACTTGATTCGGTTGAGGTAGTGAGAGTAACGGTATCTGTGAGAGTCACACTTCTCTTCATTTTCCGCAGGTCTAAAATCTTCATCCGCTTCCCGAAAACCCTTTTCACGACCGAGGATGCGCTTGAGGCGAAAAAGCCAGAGATAGGTGAGTATCAGTCGGGAGATTTATGAACACCATGCACGTGGTGAAGACCCAAGGGAATTGGATCCGATCACACCAGGGTTTGGCGGGACACTACAATGTTGACCTTCTAAATGAGGTCACAGAGGCCAAAACAAATTTTTAGCAGTGTATCCTTTGTGTCCAAGTGAACGTCTGAAGGTGAATGTGAAGCGCTATGTACTGGAGGAGGAGTCCATTTACATGAATGGGACAGATCAGTTTGTGACTTTACTCTTGGCTCTTCTGCAGCTCTGACCCTGCAGACGTCGTGGAGAGGCTACAGGGAGCGGGCCAAGTACCAGAGGATCCGACATGCAGGTCAATCCAGCTCAATTTCTGCTTCTCTTCCCCCTCGGCTTGCCGTCCCGCCGGCACTCTCAACCCGCCGCTAACCGAATTCAGATGTTCTTCCTGAGAGCTCCAACGTGGTCCTGAACCAAGGGGTTCAGGACCAAATTCTTGGTCCTCTCGCTCTTTGACAGCGATTTATCAAAACCGTGTTGTGGGTAATGTGCGACAGTGATCGTGATCCAGTCGGCATGGCGGGGGATGAAGGCACGCAGGAGGGCTCAGAGGCGTCGACAGGCAGCGGAGTTAATACGCAGGTGCTTTACTCTCATTCTGAGCGTAGTTTTTTGCGGCATTTTACTATGTCTAGTGAAAAAAAATCCCCCCTTTTCTTGAACAGGTTTATAAAAGGCTTCATCTACCGTCATGAGGACTACTGCCCAGAGAACGACTACTTCCTGGATCATGCCCGCTACTCTTTCCTAAAGAAGCTCAGAAAAAACCTGCCCCAGAGCGTGTTGGACAAAAGCTGGCCCACTCCTCCGCCATCCGTCTTCGGGGTAAATGCGCCACCAACGGAATCGCTCAACACCGTGGGCCACCACTTAACCCGCGTCTTCATTTTGCTGTTTGCCCGCAGGCTTCGGAGTACCTGCGGCAGCTGCACATGCGGAACATGGTGATGAAGTACTGCAGGAGGATCCAGCCCGAGTGGAAGAATCAAGTACGCTACCATGAAACACGGAAAAACAATGGCGACGACCTCTCGGCTGTCCTCGCTTAGACGTTTGCTCTGCTTCAGATGACGCAGAAGGTTGTGGCCAGCCAAATCTTCAAGGACCAGAAGGACAGCTACCCTCAGAGTGTCGGCCGGCTCTTCCTGGACACCAGGATCGGTACGTTGTCGCGCGCCGCAGACCCCGCCTAGATTCCATCAAGTTTACCCCTGCACGTGCGCAAGCAGCTTCTTCCCCTCCGATGTTTTGCAGAACGTGAGCAGATCAATCTGAAAGTCGTGCAGTTGCTCGGCAACGACAAAGTCCTGGTAAGACCCGACCGTCTCGAACCCGAGCTTGTAATCGTTGTGTCGGGACCGGTCTGAGTGGCATGTCTGCTCGTGCCTCTCAGTACGGCGTTCCAGTCGTGAAGTACGACCGGCGGGGATTCAAGCCTCGCTCTCGCCAGCTGCTCCTAACGCACACCTTTGCCGTGCTGGTGGACCGAACCAAGATCAAGCAGAGGGTGGACTATGCCGCCCTGAGAGGTGACCCCCTGATCCCCCCCAACCCCGGGATTATAATCATACAACTGTATCAATTTGGCTGCAAGGGACTTCTTCCTCTCTGTCTTGTGATTAATTCACTTCTGAATGTCCGAGCTGGTACTCTCTTTTTTGGGACTTTATCTGTATATCTGCTGGCTCAGTCAGACCGTTATCCAAATTGTTTGACCGTCCAATCAGCTTGGAAAAAGTCAACCAGCACCGTTTTCCATCGTGTCCCCTTGTTTCCCCTTCAAACAGGCATCTCTGTGGGCTCTCTCAGCGACGGGATGTTTGTCCTGCACGTGCCCAACGAGGACAAAAAGCAGAAGGTAGCAAAGAGTGACGTTGCATCATCTTCGGTATGTTGCGTTATCTAAATCCATCTGTGCAACCTCCCCAGGGGGATCTGGTGCTTCACTGTCACCACGTCATCGAGGTGGTGACGAAACTGGCCATGATGGCCGGCAGGATCCACGACGTGAACATCCATCCGGGCAGGTGAGGCCAGCTCTGTGCCGGAACGACGATTCAGTTCTAGGAGTAACATTTATGAAGAAAATGTCACAAAGAACAGGTGAAGAACAGGTGACTCCAGATTCTTGCATTCAGCGCCAGTCGCCAATGTAGGGTCTCCTAGTTTGGACTTTGGGAGGAACCCGGAGGAACCCCACGCAGACACGGGGAGAACATGGAGACCCCACATAGGAAGACCCCTAGTGGGATTCCAAGCGGAAACCCTCTCGCTGTGAGGTGGAAGTGGTTAGCGGTTAGCGCTGTGCCACCATGAAGTTAAAACGTAGACGTCAATTCTCAGAAACATCTAGGTCTCCGAGGGAGCGTTTGGATCAGAAGCGGTCAGGAAATCCAAATGCTGGTCACTTCCCTTCGGACATCAGGCCAGGAAGCGTGAGTTTGATCGGACTGATGTTCAGTGGGCGCACAACAGGCTTGAGAAGCAACCAGATCATTCTAAAGTCGTGAAGAGATTCAGGGCTCTTTGTCCTCCACGGAACATCTCCTCCATGTTCCCCACATTCTGCGGTCTACGGATCGCTCCATCCCCGATTTATACTCACCGACAGTCACAGTAATCTAGGTGTGAGAAAAATGAAAGCACGAAGGATAGTTTCGACGGAGTGGTCGGACGTTCCTCCGAAGTGGTCCCGGCGTGGACCTCTGAGGGTCTCCGGAGAGGCTTCTCCATATTTGACAGACGCGCTTCACTCGTGGCCTTCTGTTGTCCCCGCAGCATAACGTTCGCTGTGGCCCGGGGCAAGGAGGGGATCATCGATTTCGTCCGGGGTGCCGAGCTTAAGGTGGCCAAGGGGAAAAGAGGACACCTGCTGGTGGTGAGTCGGCAGCTCTTCTGATGTCATGTCTCGGGGGAGGGGAAGCCCAGGAATTTATTCTTATTATTATCTAGAATTCGTTTCAGACGCTCACAATCTGACCCCTCCTCCCTTCAGACCGCCCCGCAGACTGCCACCACGTGAAGAAACCCCCCCCAAAAAAAAAAAAAAAAATCCAGAGGCCGGTTTGGGACAATCGGGTGAAAGCCGGCAGGAACCCACCGCAGTTTTAGCAGCAAATAAGACGAAAGCACACCCAGCGTATTCCAACGTATCCGACCGGCGTGTCGCTCTGATAACTAACCCATCCGCCGATCGACAATCAATCACGACAACGAGTCACTGCGGCGCACTCTGCTTCTCCTGTTTATTGTCAGTCACTCGCACAAAATCTGCATCACCATCCAGCATAAAAAAGTCACACGTAAATCACTGTCTCTCTCTCTTTTTTTTTTTTCTTAACGACATAAAATAAACCACTTTTAAAATAAATAACATGCTAATAAATATTTTCATTAAATAGCAACCATATCTTCCGGAAAGTCCGGTCAATAAATTAAAACAGGATGTTGGTGTGAACCGGCTGCCTTGAAGTCAGTGGTGGGAAACACCAAGGAAAGTCATTGACGGAGGAAGAACCTCGCGCCGAGAGGGGAAAATAACAGCGATATTTGACAAAAAATGCGTCTTGATGTGTTTCATCACGCCGGCGGTGACTTCTCTTCCATCGCCGGCGAAGCATCAGTTTGTCTTCGAAGCCAGAAGGAGGAAGTCCCTGGCCAGCTTGGTGAGATAGAGATCCAGATCCCTCAGGGTGATGTAACCCTCCACCCGCCGCTCCCAGAGGGTTTTGGAGGGGCTCGGCGGCGGCGGCGGGGTCACGGTGGCCTCCGTCGTCTTCAAGTGTCTCATCTGGAGGGAAAAACAAAGGGGGCGTGAGAACCGAGGCGCGAGCTCCTCTGCCAGCTGCGCCGCCGAGGCCGAGCTCCTACCTGACCGCTGACCTGACCCATCAGGTCCCTCAGGTCCAGCAGGAGGTTCGCGATGCCCTCGGTGACGGTATCGCTGCTGCGCCGCGGCTCCTCGCTCTCCAGCCACTCCAGCCTCTTCCTGTATGCCTGCATCTCCGTGAACGCGGCGCGGAGACGTTGCCCGTCCTGAGAAACGCCACCACGTTACAGAATTCCACCATGGACTTTTTCAAGTTTCTGGAAAAAAAATATCCAGAGGACGCTCACCTGCAGCTGCAACCAGCTGTAGAAATCGGTGGATAGCGACGGCAGGTCGCTCAGCTGCCCGGCTTTGTCCTGGAAATCCTCGTCCCCCAGCTGCTGCGCCTTCTGCTCACATCGCGAACGGCGAAGGGGGTCAGACGGCGGTGGCGGCACGCACGCGGACGGTTCATTCAATCATTCGCTCGCAGCCACTCACGTATATTCTCAGCAGCTGCTGGACGCTGCTGCGGGTGGAGCGCGCCAGGCGGAAGGAGCTGCTGTAGCGGGCCCTCTGGATGGGCATAGTGGGACCGGAGGATTCCACCGCGCCAGGAATGCAGCAGAGGAGGAGCAGAGCGGGGAACCAGCCGGTCATCTGGAAGAGAGGCAGGATCCAGATTTACGGCTCCAGTCGGGAACTACTATTTTTAGAATTCCCGACGCCGAGGATAAACGAATGAACCGATCCTCCGAATAGTTTCATTGTGGCAGGAAGTGTTTGTGCAGGGCTGCAGGGCTGCAGGGCCACGCGTCGCACCCGCCGCCGACACTAGAAAGATAAACAGACCGCCGACACTAGAAAGATAAACAGACCGCCGCGACCCTGTCGGGACCTTTCGCGCCAGACCGTTTTGTGTAAGGAAGCACTAGAAGTGTGGAAGGAGCAGAAACCCGTGGAGAAAACCCGGGAGAAGAGGCTTAAACGTCTCTGCGACACAGTGAAAATACAACCGTCTCTCTGGGAAGGGCCAGCACGGTTCTCGACGCTTCCGGGGACGCTTCGAAAAACGCAAAAAACAAAGTACAAAACGCAAAGCAGACTCCCCGGTTTACCTTGGATGGGATCTGAAGCCGTCGAGTAGTGGCTGGGAGCCTTCATCGTTCAAGAACACCCCGAGCCTTTATACCACTTGCAGCATCATGTTTTCGGTTTCTGGACTCCACAGAGCTTTTCCTTTTCCTGTCTCTCTCTCTCTTTCTGTGGTCACTTTCTTGCCAAGAGGAAGTTATTGAGTCAGAGCCCAGATGTTGCAGTCAATCTAAATCACCGGCCCCCTTTTTGACTCGTTCTGAATTGTTTTTGCCCGATAAAAGCGCTTTGATTTTGAGGGGCTGAATGATGGAAGATTAGATGAGGATTTCTAATTACGTGATGGGAAATGAAAGCACACAAAATGTCAGCTAGATTTTGGAAAGCACTTTTGATTTCCGTTTTTTTTTCCCACGTTTCTCCTCACAGAAGGTGGTTTTCTCCCTTTTTTGAGTAGATGAAAACAGAAATCAGCTGTAGAACTCAAAGAGGGGTCAGAGGTCAATCGAGTTTGCATATCGCCAGCCCACTTTTCAAGGCCGAGACTGGACCTTGAATCTGCACCATCAACATGCCGGTCAAACTGAAACCGAGCTGAATTTCACCGTCACGGCAGAAACAGGAGAGGAACAGGGATCCGCCGAAAGGGAAATGAAGGGCGAGAGAGGCGCTCTGGACGGGGGAATTTGGCCCGATTCGGGATCTTGAAGAAGCTTCTGCTCTCACTCCAACGGAGGCCTCTCCTATCTCTCTTTTTTTATAAAAGCCACCCAGAAACATTTAATTTCGTAATGGTCTTTGGTTTTGTTTTGTTTTCTTTAATTTTTTTTTATTTTTTTATTTTTATTCATTTTCATTTTTCTATTTTTTATTTTCATTTTCTTTTTCTTTGACACACTTTTATTTCATTTTATTTGTTTTACTCTATTTTATTTCATCTCATTATCATTTATTTAATTTTCGGCTAAATCCCTCACAGTTACGCTCACGTTCAAGCGTGCACTTTGCACCCGTGTTTGCGTGTAACGTCCCGTCGTCCGGATACCGTTTCTGGTAAATACAATTTGGGTAATGGGTCACTTTTCAGATTTTTTTGAACTTCCCACTGCCTGTTCGGTGGAAAGAAGACGTCGGAGTCTCCAGGTGAGCTGATTCCCTGCGGGGTTTATAGAATGACATTGCCGGAAATTGCGATCGTACTTTAACTGAGTATGGTTACTGAAATAAGAGCTGGAAATGGTGTGGTTTCTGAAAAACACTGTTTCTGAAACACGCACACACAAACATACACGGCGGCTGAGGGAGATTACTGGAAGCGGCAGGTGAAGTTTCACAGCAATTACCCAGTGGAGGAAAGTCGTTAGCCGTGATGCCCCTGGTGACGCCTCGGGGGTGTCGGAAGGGACGTGACACAGCGGGATCGGATCTCTGAGGTCGGACTCTGATTTCGAATACGTCAGACTGCCAAAGAAAGACGGGGCTAAATATCGAACCCCCACCCCCCCACCCCCTTGTATAAAAAGCAACGTTGCAAACCACATTCTGGCGGGAAACTATGAGAGGGTGAATTTTGGATTCAGGCCTTCACCTCATTTCACTTTTTGTCTTCATTACTAACATCAAATTATTATAAGATAAGATGGTACTTTATTGATCCGCATAGGGGAAATTCGATTGTCACAGCAGCGTAACAATAAACAAATAACAATAGCAAAATATATGGATTTAAATATAAATAGCAGAAATAATTAAAAGTATGAAGAAAACAGCGAGGATAAGATAGATAACAGAGTGACAACGACAAGGATAAATATTAATAACAGAATGACAGCATCAAGGACAAGAAAAAAGAAATAAAAAAATAAAAAGTCAATAAAATAAATAATCAGGATGAGGATGGAATGACAACAAGGAAAAAAATAAGGGACAGAGTGACGGCAACAAGGACGAGAAAAAATAAAAAGTAAGTAAATAAAACAAATGAATAAGCAGGATGAGGATGGAATGACAAGGATAAAAATAAGTGACAGAGTGACAACAACAGCTCAGAAAGTAGACAACAATATGACAACAACAAGGATAGAAAATAAATAAATAACAGTTAACAGAATGACAACAAAGTTGTCATTCTTATTCTATTGTTTCCGTTTGGAACTATAGCGTCTTTGTGAGCGCTGCGGCTAGCGCTCCCGCCTGATCCGGTTGGATCCCGACTCCCGCGTGGAGTCTCCGTGTTCTGCCCCCGTGTCTGCGTAAGGTTCCTCAGGGTTCTCCAGGTTGCTCCCACAGGCTAAAATCTCTATGCGACATGTGGTTGTGTGCCACTATCAGCGGACCAGCGTTATAGATCATGACCGGATGAATCGGACAGATTGTTTATCTGGGTCGACCTGAATTTGTTGGTTTTTGGCGGACAGGGAGACGTCACATGTGCCCGTGAGCTTCCATCCCCGCCATCTTCGGGGTTTGCGTTGCTTTTACTTGAAAGTTTTAGCATGCAAAGTAAGGTTCGGCGAACGTGCGATCCTCATTTCAAGTGTTGCGCCAAGATACGTCCGCATCGCCGTCGTTCCTCCCTCAGGTTCACGAATCAACGTGTGAAATCGCACTTCTGGGATCAAAATGAACACTCGGTTTTGTGCGAATCCTGTTATGATTATTCCATCTCCTGTTTATGGTTTCTCACTTTCTGGTTGCAGTCACACACACACACTCCCCCCTTTATTTCACGGTGTGATTTGTTGACTTGAGGTAAAAACGATAATCAACAGATGAAGGTTTCTTGTAAAAGCGTAACTTCCTTTTGAATGGATTAGCACTTGCAAGTTTCCATCGCAGGCAAAAAGGCGTGAGAAGCTCCTGCGTGCTCGGAGGAGTGTGTTTCTCGTGCGTGGGCGCTTGAGAAATCTCAAGACAGGGGCGGGAGCTCCCCCACCCCCGGATCAAGCTTGGAGTACCCTTCCTGAGATTTTAAAGTTGAGCTGTGCCTACAGCCGCCTACGGGACAGGGAAAAAACATTACATCCCATGTCGACCGTTGACTCACTGGATGCTAGTAAAAGAAGAAAACTTTCCCGGAGTACGATGAGGCCGGTGTCAAAATCTGACGGCGTTCTTTCACTTCCATCTACCGGGGGAGTCGGTTGAGGCCCCCCTGTGAAATTGCCTGCGCACCCTGCCCTCTCTCTCCAAATCACAGAAATGTGTCATCTGGCTTTTGATTTTATGAGCAGGTACTGTTTTGTTGATGGTATTCCGCAAAGATCCACATGAGGTCCCGTGATGTTCACACAAAAAACACCTTTTTTTTCCACCCTCTCGTATTTGGTCCGTCTATTTGCGTTCATCTCTGGCAGATACCGTCCACCTGCCGTTTTATCTGCCGTGGTATCTTTGACTCAAGGATTTTTGTTGTGTTTATAGGCAACATTTCGGAGGGACTCACGGACGAAGGCACACGTAAACAAGAGGCGCAAACATTTTAAATAGACAAAGTATTTGGACCGTACAATAAAAATAGATGATGGCAGCAAAAAAAAAAGGGGGTTGTTGGGGGTGTTTCCTTAGGAAGAAGGAAAGTCGCAGGGTGAATGAACGCCTGCGAGCAACAGGACCTCGAGCTACGTTGACGCTATGGTGACGACGCTTCATCGCAAACAGTTGTGAATGCTTTTGATATCACACCGCATCAGATGTGTGTGATTTAATCGGTTATGTCTTTCGAATTGTGAGAAAAAACTTGATTCACAAAATAATATTCATTTTAGTTGATCTTGATGAGCTCGATTAGCTGTTTCCACTGTGGGGTTCCGTGAAACTGAGAGAGAGACATATATACATTTATCTTTAAATCTCTCTCTTGGTATACAGTGAGAGAGAGATATATATTTTTAATGTTGCGTTTTCGCCGCTTTAAAAACGTCATCTTCACGTTTGGTTCTTTATCCGTCACTCGGTGAATTTCCCCTTAGAATTGTCTCTCTCTCGTCACTTCTTCTCCGTTTTTTTTTTTTTTTTCCACACAACTCCCCCCCCCCCCCCCCCCCCCCCCCCCCCCCCCCCCCCCCCCCCCCCCCCCCCCCCCCGACCAAC
>CAAKHD010014306.1:0-58945 GCA_901007705.1 Fistularia tabacaria
CGCACGCGCACGCACGCATGCACACACACACGAAGACGCACGCACACACACACACACACACACACACACACACACACACACACACACACACACACACACACACACACACACACACACACAGGGGCCTTGTCCTTCACTTTTAATGACGTTGTTTGATCTGCCACCCAGGGCCAGGCTACTGCTCTTTCATTCCCACGCAACAGCAGGGTTAGGTGGGATGTGGTGTGATGAAGGCCTTACCATTTGCTCAAGAACCTCATACATTACTGCCACTGCCAAAGGACAAACACATACATGGGCTTGCACAAAAAAAAAAAAACCTTGAGCATGTACTTCTTTGCCTAACACTACCTACATCCCCATGGGGTGCAAAAACCCAAACACCTCTTTACACATCAATTGCTTTTATAGCCAGTAGCATTCTGAGGTTTGACTGGCCAAAAAACCTCTGGACAAGAAAAGGGAAATGTCTGACTGTTGATATCATGAACTTAAAAAAAACTAATTGACCTCAGTGTTTACAGTCCAGCACTGGGGGGTTCTGGTGTTTGCGGTTTTCTCCGCTGCCGAAAAGCTCACAGTTATGGAAGCACCAGAGACCTCATTTGGTAACATCTCAGCTCGATCGTTCATTATGACCTGCTGTATTTTTCAGAGTCAGACAGTAGCATTAAAGTCTTATCAAACCAACTGGATCTGTCATCACTAAAGCCCCCCCCGTCCTTCTGACGCCTGCTATGTTGAAACAGGGGCAACTTTGACAGCAGAGTCCACTGGCTACCTTGAGTGAGTGAGCAGTATATTCTGGGAACTGTAAAACGGAGGAATGTGGTGAAGTCACCCTGCGGCTATTTCCCAGTCTATAAATGTGACAACATTTCTATGAAAAACATACCCTCTTACTGCCTAGACCTCCCCCCATCCCCCACTTGTTTCTCTAATCCATTAGTAACTGGCCACTTTGCCAGGGTCGCCTTTGAGCCTGTACAACTGGGTGACTTTGGCTCAAGGATTAAAGGACATGGAGGTCCAAAGTCCAAGTTCTCCTTCATCCCGAGACATAAGCTGAGATGATGAGCGGGGGCGATTACAAATACAGACTCGTTGCTTGCAGAGCCAAAAGTGTAACACAGAAGAGTTATTGAACGTGGCATGCACTTAAGCAAAGGGCATTGATTGTTATTCTGAGATTAGTGAAGAAAAATGTCAGTACCATTCTTGAAAACTGGATCACTATTGTCACTGATGAATTCAAGACCTAAGCTCATATGGCTGTCTAGACAGTTTTAGAAGGTGGATGACCAAGTGATCTCAGTTGACCCCTCCAGGCTGTTTAACAGTCACAGAACAATCATATGTATTTTGGGCACTCCCATTACAGCCCATGGGAAAGGAACTATTGGCAAGATTTACTTGCACTATAGGGACGCTGTCTGGGTTTATTTGGCAGAACCATTGCAAGCGATGGAGAAATACCTAACTGCCCCCAGCCCCAACCCATTCCCATTGCCATGATATGGCACTTTAATGGAAACCAGTCCAGGCTCTGTAAGGATTTTGCTCTTTAAAGGAGATTACTCTGGATAGTGTTTGAACAAACACTTACAAATTACCTATGAGATGTTTCCATTTATCTGAAGGTCAATGAGATTCTAACTTGAAATTACATATATTTCATTTACTGCGTATGATTTCCTCAAGAAATAAGCATCTTCTGATACCCGGAGCTCATGTCAGTTTAGCTCTCTACATTTCTCGAAGTGAAATTGTGACAGAGAGCCTGTCTATGCAGATGATCAAATCATACGTCATGATCACAAACTACAAGTGGAACCAGCCAATCCATGGCGTATCTCCAGAGGAGTCAAAGAACTCATCCAGAGTGAAACGAAGCAACAAATTGAAGAAAAAAAAACATGGGATGTCACAGTTTGAGTGTTTGAATACCCAATGTTGTAGATAATACTGGTTCATCACTCATGAACACTGGAGGCTGGACTCCATCTCGCTAAACAAAGTATGACAATGACCAAAAAATACGTTTAATATTAGCTTTAGGATGAATCAAAACAGATATTTTACTGACAGCATGTCAGTATATCATTAACTTCGGAGAGGCCGTCAAATCAGCTGTTTAAATCAGTTGGCTGACATCAACTGCAGTTAAAAGTGAACGTGGTGATATTAATCTCTTGGTTTCTCCTCGACAAGACAAGGGTTCACTCGGGCTAAAGACCTAGACTCTACTATTACATTAATTAAATTGCTTTCAAAGTCAGGGTATTCCTTTTGAGCTAGTAATACAAATGGCTGGTATGTGAAAAGGTCCCTTCTAAGTTTCCTTCCTGCTTAGAACAGTCCCACTGTATACTTCACACCTTACACCAAAGTGGTGGTAAAGATCTGCAATGCAAATTGCTATATATAATACATGTCTTACACAATTGTTACTTTGATCCACAAGTAATTGAAATGCAATATTATTAATATGTCTTGGAGAATATATAACACAGTGGAGGATGGTAGTTTAGTAGTAGTAAAACATATGCGTCCTATGCTGGTAATTTTTCTTTCACTTTTTCTTTATTCTAAAATACCTTTCACACTCAAACAACTTCATGCCAATATTTAACTAAGGAATTTTTAGCCCTCCATTGCACATTATAATGACTATGAGGAGCCGCCGAGCCTTGCCCAAAATGGAAAAGCAAAAGGTCATACTTTGAACTGAGGCATCGTCTTAGGGAGTATGAGGCTCCTCCTCCACAGGTACGTGAGCATTCACTCCACGAGCCCCAGGCATCCCACAGCGTGTCTCTGTCCTCCTCAGACCGGGCCGTCCGCGAGCTCTGTGCAACAAGACAGGACAAATGACTTGATGAGGAAAAAAAGGGTAAAGTTTTATGACATGAAACATCAGTGATGGACACGACTGGACAATTACTTGTTTTTCTTACCCCAAACAGGAAGGTTTTGCTTGTGTTCCTGTCACCAGAGTGATACAGATAGTAGGTAGCGTGTAGGCCAAGAAAGAACCCATAGATTCAATTAAATCTCTTAGAAATGACAGTGGTTGAGATCAATCATTCCAGTTTTCACTGAATCCAGAGTTTCTTTCAGTTGGCCCTGACTCTAACAAGATTCACACTAGATGGTCATCTCAACAGTTAAGTTTGATGCCAAACAAACACTGACTTATCAGAGTCTTTTTAACTGTTATCTGCATAGATTTCATCCTCAGATTTCAACCAAACCGTAGTGCAACATGTGAATTCAAGCATTGGGATTCCTGAAAATGAAACCGTAGTAGCTGTGATGGATGAGAGACATCGCTCGTCTAGCTCTTCATTTTTACCCCTTTTTTCTCTATTTAAATGTCTGAGTCACCCTTTAGATTATAAAATGTCAGTTCTCTCCCCAGCTGCAGGTCTTACTATTGCACCTCGCTCTCTCCTAATTGTATCGTGCTTTATTTGGCAGCAGAACCAGGAGTATTACGGCAGGTTTCCAAAATCAATATTATGAGAGAATGGATTTTTGAACTACAAGGATGATGTGCATCTCAAACGTAGAGTGACAGTCAGAATATGATGATTCTCTCCATCTATCAACCTCACTCACTTTTATTTCCTCTTTCACAGGTCCTTATATTTTTAGAGATTAACTGGACAGCCAAGGTCTAAAAGAAGGTGTTTGTTTCTACATCTGGCACCGTTGTGTGAGGAGGATCACCAATATATGACAACATATGAGTTATGTTTCTTTCCCTTGGCGTCACTCGAGTGCTCATCTATAGCTCCCCACACCCTTCGCTGATATACTCCATAGAAGACAGAGACTGGAAAGGAAAATATATTGCTTTTGCTATTTACAGATTTGCTCCACTGAAGTATGTGTTTATAAGTTGCCAAATAGACTGGAGCTTGGGAAAAAGAAGAGGAAGAAAAAAAAGTTTTTATCAGAGTCAAAGTGAAAGTCAGCTTTATTGCCAATTATACCTGCTGAATGGATGAAAACTTGGAAAATGAAAGAGAGTTTCGAACTCAGATAGCTGGAACTAACATGGGAAAAAATCATCCACTGCCTATGCCAGGAGGAATGTATCTCAATAGACTCAATGAGCAAACACACTCAATAAATAATCTTCCACTCACTGCAGGTATTAAGGCCATGAAAGGGATTGATGGATACAAAAAACATCATTTCACACCATATATGGAATACAAAGACAGTCTTTCTAGAGTTGGTAAACCATGAATTTCAATATTGCAGAAATGCGTCTCTTGTGCACTTCATACAGCCTCACACTGGGATCTTTACACCGCAGGATAGCAGTTTGTACTTGCATATCCAGCTGAGTCTTTAACTTAAAAATACTCGGGCCTCCTGATTAGGAAGGGAATGTGAACCACACTGAATAATGAGGGGACCATGAACTTTATGTGTAACACCTGCTCTTAAAATGACAAATAGTTTATAGTGAGGGTCCAGCTTTACATTTTGGATCCAGAGCATTGAGATTTTAGTGGAAAAAGTTTGACTCCGCCAAGTTATTTTTACATCGTTGGACCACTTTTCCCAACAGCATGGATTTGCGCTTTATCTACAAAGACGAATGAAGCTCACAGAGGAACGCAGATACAAGGTAATAATACCACTCTGATTATTTTCTTTGGGCCACAGTAGCAAAAACATCCATGCTGAACACTGCAGAGTAGGGCGGTGGGTTCACCATATTAAAAGTGCGTGGGGACTGATATAAATGGCTGGCAGTGCTGTTGACGCCTGAGGAACAGCAGAGAGGAACGGCAAGACATAAACACAGCCAACAGAGCATTCAGCCAAACATATCAGCAATGGTACCACTTTCTGCACGGGCCAACTATTTCAATGTTTGGATCCACAGTAAATAAACACAGACTTTGCTCAGGGCAGCCGGTAAGTACACCACCTTAAATCTCCTTTGAAAAGCAATCAGTGAATTTTGCACTCAGTAATGGCTGGAAGCTGTGTGTTGCAAAGCCAAGAGAGCCAGAGGCATAACAAGGTTGGTGAGGAGAGAGGAAGTAGATGAAGGACAGGGGATGGAGATGAGGAGTAATAGATTGCTTGGCTGAGTGCACCGCTATTGTTCTCAGCGAAGTCAGGGGAATGCATGGCTCCACTGGTCGGACTATATCATCCTGCTGGGATTTGGATCCAATAATCAAAGGGCTCAGATGTCCACTTGAAGGCTTGCAAATCTTCCATCATTACACGTCCAATCTCTCCCGCTCCTCCTCCTTCTCAGCAGTTCCATTCAGGCAACAATGCACAGAAATACATAATCCGCTGGTCTTTCACTGTCAGAACAATGAGAAAAACAGAGCGAACATACGACCACAAAGGCCCCATGCCTGTCACCCATCCTATGTTTTCACATCTAGTGGAAAAGAGGAAATGAGCATATGATAAAAGACCACTGATCTCCACATGATATGTTATTCTGATGGACAGATTCTATTTAAGTCACCTGTCAGCAACTGAGACTAAGGACATTTTCCTTTAAGATGGAAAACTGCTGGACAGGGGAAGGAAACTCGAGTCTGGTGCCTTCTACTGCAGACTGTGTCAATATACATTCGATGGCCTTTTCATTTGGCAAGACACACGATATTTGCACATCTGTTGAATCCCTTGTCTTTTGCACCACGCTGTATTGTACTGTACTCACTGTCATACTGGAAGGCAGGCGCTGCAGTCTAACAGGGAATTCGAACCTCAGACAAAGGAGCTTGCTGACCTGGTGGTGTATCTACCAGGGCGACTTAAGAGAAAATGGATCTTAAGCTGCTTTGAAAATGAAGAGTCACGTCGAAAGGGAAAACCGAGGCTTATTTCTCATAGGGCATCAGGAGAAAGAGAACCACATATCACATACCTATGTATTGTAAACTATAAGCTGTACTTGGTACGACATAGTATGTGTTCAGTATGTGGAAAAAAAGGAAAATATCATTTTTTTAAAGAACAGATGAAAAAATGGACATTACAGTACCATGATGAGAAGAACGGCCACCAGTAGTTTGCAGGATGAAAACTCCAGCTCCATGTCTTTCAAAGTGTTTGAGTCGATCCGTCAAGCTCAGACTTTGTGTCTGTGTGTGTGTGTGAGCCTGATGTATGATGCCCTCCTCTCTGGGTCACTCTGTGTGTCCTCTCTGCCTGCAGTCGGCTCTCTGACTTGCTCCTTTTCTCCCCTTAGGAGTAACTGGGGAGGGGGGTGGAAGGGAGGGAGGAGGAGTGGGAGTGTGTGTCTGTGTATTTGTGTGTGCGACGCGTGATTTGGGGGGAGGCCATGGCGGGGAGGGTGTCAAACCCCTCGAGTCCCCAAGTCTGGCTCAGAAGCCAATCAATAAATGGACCTCAGTCAGGCGTGCTAGTTCAAACAAGGAGCCGGACCAGCTGCAACTTCACAACCTCACACGTTTGTGTGTGGAAGACGGTCGTAGAGAGGGAATTATGGGGGAGAGACGAACCAATTTTCTTCTCGATTTGATTCTTTCCACTTCTTTTCTTTATATCTCACATTTCTTTCTGCTTCTTCATCTTTTCTACTTGACTTACTCTCCTCCTTACACATGCCATCCCTTCAATTTATCTCTTCTTCCTTGTGCTTTGGACAGGTTTGTCTATTGCCAGCAATGTGTTTTGGAAACGTCAAAATATCTCAGTCATACCATAGTGTCTTAGGGAAAACAAAGTGAATAAGGTCCTTAAATTTTCAAATACATCGAAACAAACTGCAGACCTACTGTATTTGGGGATTATGATGACTTCACAACAGCTTCCTGATGGTGTTTGGTCATCACTTTGAGCTTCATATAAGAACTGTCTGAAGTGACATAAAGTCATGGCAGCCATCACGACGGACTTCTCTGCCGCAGTTATTTTTTCAATTGCTGTATGAGCAAAAAAAAAAGGGAAAAAAGCCTAAAGGAACTTCAATAGAGCCTTTCATACCATCTGGCAGTTTAAGCCAGAAAACATTTGCTCTGTGGAGGTGGGGAACAAGCCAGGTGTCGCCTAGAGGGACAATTCCTCAGGTTATAGAGGAAAAACAACCAAAAAGATGGACAGCTTTTGGCTCAGGGAGTTTATCCTATACACCAAGAAACTTTCCAGTTTTAGCTTTTTCAAAGACAAAGAACAAAACCGAATTTTAAAACAAAAAAAAAAAAAGAAAAACAGAGGGGTCGAACTTTGTGCCAACCCACTGGTGCCCCAAGATGTGACTTACAAGGTAGCAGGCTATCATTCAGGCATTCAACCCTGATGTTCCAAAGACAATAAAAACTCTGTGCCCTTCAAATCAAGACATCAGATCTGCCTTCCAATCAAACACCAAATCAAAAACCACATAATTGCTATCAATTAAGGTTGTGTGGAATGCGTTCCTCTCCAGAGCAAACATGCAGCAACCCTAATCACAACATCAGAGCGGATGTCTCTCGCATGAACGCGCTCAAACACACACACTCACACATTCTATTTTCCGCACAGCAAAGCTGTCATAAAGACCCAACTGGGTGCTGACAGTCTAAGGGACCGGGAATGTTTGACTTGGTGTTTGGGAACATCTATACCTTCTGATGTGGAAACATACACCCAAAAAGACACACACTAAACCATCCACTTAACCCCAGTGTATTTTGTGGTGCCAGTGAGGAGAGGCAAGCATGGGCACGTTTTCATAAGCCAACACCGAAACGGTTGCCCTTGCAACCTTAATCCACAACCTTCTGATATTTGCTTTCAGAGGAAATCCCTCTGTCCGACTTCGCAAAATAAACCGTGGCATCGATGATGTGCCCAGATTGAAAACCAAACATTCGAGGAGGAAATGAATGTGTGTGATTGACACTCAACTGGGAACAGCTCTCGACCACTACATCGCTGGATATGTATCCTGACGGTTTTAACAATAATCCCAGATGATGTTGGGGAAGAGAAAAAATGATGGAGCTCATTGTTTTATGGCCCTTTTTTTTTTTTTAAACACAAGGGCAACTTTGATATAAGGTTACAGGAGGAAAGTTTGCAGAGGTTTTCAAAGATTTAGGTAACAAATATATGCATACATATTTTATAGATAGTTAAGCAATGTGTTCACGAGGTTGTTTATTGGGTCACATTATTTGATCGAGGCCCCCAGTATACTTGGTGACTCTATAAACGTTCCCAACAGAATTAACAAGACGTGTTCCCGTGAACATTTTAAGAATAAAATAAGCCCTTCAGTCGGTAAATTTGTCAACATCATCAAAAACTTATCCCATTTTTCCCATTTGCAGATCTCTCGCCTCTTGCCAGACAGCAAATGTAATTTAAACTGAATAATTCAAACTGAATAACTAATTATAATAGTGAATTTCTTGTAAATTCTCTGTGCCTGAACTGTAGAGTCAATCAATATTTAACCAGAAAGCCGGCCTGATGAATCCTGGCAGATGTTTTGACTGGATCCTTTGGGTGAGGCTTGTTGTCTCTCTGAATTTGGGTATTTGTTTAAAATCTGTCTGTTTTTGACTGCTGTGGTTTAGTGGGTGAAGCAGGTCTCTTAGTCATCAGATGATTTCCTCCGGAGCACCGCAATTTGTAAACGTGTGGAAACGTGATTGTGTTGTAAACCTTTTTGAGTTTTTCATATTTCATTCACCAATGCCAGTGATGTTAGGGTAAGCTTTAGAATACATAAAACTGATATTATCAATGTTAAAATATATAGTATAGGTAAGCCATTAGTTATTTTGTAGAGCCTGTTTCTTTCTTAACAGGATGTGTTTGTAAAGAAGGTTGGTTTTCTGCCAAGAGGAGACAGAAAACACAAGGTTTCAATGCTCTTTGACACTCTTTATCCCCCACATGGTAACAGTCACTGAGCTGATGTCTTACAGTGGAAAAGAAAAAAAAAATGTGACAAGAGATATTAGGCTTGGGATCTCAATGGGGATATAGGATGTGGTACACATAATTCAAAACCTCAAAACCAAGGCTGCCAGTATTTTTTTTATTTTGTCCTCACTTTTGCCAATATTCTATTTAGGAATGGTGGTGGATACTGCTGGTACATATCACTGCATATTATTAAAAAAAACTGAACTGTTTATCTTTATCGGGACGAAACACTGTCAGATACATTTTCTATCTGCTTGTTTTGAAGAAAAAAGGATGAACACAGTCGCTGGACGCCCACGTGAGTTTGAAATGGGAGCAAAGAAAATACTAAGGCTATTCTTATTTCACTTGAAAGGTTTCATAATACAACACGTAAATGCACTCTGACATTGTTTTTAGTGCCTCATGAAGGGTCACCGCACAATATATGGGCTGTTCTAACAGCAACAAAGTCGGTTACCTGTTAGTTTGTCCTGCAGCTCTATGTAGGCATAAAGGGTCAGATTAAAAGAATGCCACATTATGGGGTGGTGACCTGAATTAACAGGCCACGAGCTGTCAGAGTCAGAAAAACAAAGCGAAAGTTACCAGCGATTGACATAAAGTTACCCTCAAGCCCAAACCTTCAACTCCCACGAGGAGACCTTAAATGGTTTGGGGGAGTTGGGATAAATGGTAGCCTCCTGCCGTCCCCGCAAACGATGTATGTGCTCTGAGCTTGATTTACACCAAAGCCATTGTTTGAAAAGCTTTCTGGGCCACAAGAAAAAAAAAAGAAAAATGTTTTACCAGCTCGGGAATTTTATGATTTGCAGATGAAAATCCACCGCATTTCCCTTGCCCTCCAAACCCAGAGGATTTGAATAAAGATAATTCCACAACAATCAGTTGAATCCAATTTAAGACAGATGGGAGTCGAACTGAGAAATGGCAACCTGAACGGAGACAGAAAATGAGAGTAAAACATGGAATCATGCTTCAGACTTGAGATTCCAAACTGTCTTCTATAATCAGACTGTTTCCATTCAACAATTTTGATCTCTGGCAAACAATCCCAAGTCCAACCTTTACTTTGACAAAAAGCTCGTTGTTCATTTTTTCATCTTATTTCATACTTGATATGGAAGAGGAGTCAGAAGATGGGAAGATGGTGTATTTAAAGAGCTACAGATATCACTGGGCTGAGGTGAGAGGTAGAACCCTTGTGCTGCATTCAAGGCCATAAAAGTGAAATGTTCTTGACAGGAAAAAAGAATGCTCTCCCATGGTTCGTCCATGGTTAGTCCTCCCTAGACCAATTTGACAAAAATAATGTAATATGCTGACATGAGATTAGAGAAGATTGACTTGATTGTATATGTGTAATGGTTTCAGTGAATTTAAAAGAAGCGCAGGTATTAGGAGTATTCATGCCTTTTTTCTCACCCCAAAATGTGTGGGTCCCTCAAAGCTCCATCCTGGGTCCTCTTCTCAGTGGGGCGTTACTACATGGCGTATTTTAAGAGCCATATCCATTGTTAATTTTTTGTTGGTGACACTCTAATCTGTCTGACCACCCCAAAAAAGGCTAAAGGTCAGTGTTGCCTCTGCTGGTTTGCTTTTAGGGTATTTAAATCTTCTCAAAGTGAAAGTGTTGGTCAGATCATCATGTTTTGATTGTTTTAAGTTGATTGATTGTAAGCTTTCCTTCTTAAAAGAAGAAAAAAGGCAAACTTACAAAACACATTGCTATAACTAGAAAGTTATACAAGTCCTCATGGTAACATAGTTGTAATACTTGCAATTCTTTGTACAAGGGTACAAAGGGATCATCTTTCATGATCTTCAGTTGGTAAGAATACAGCCGTTAATCATCTAGCCGAGAAAAGAAAGCAAAACACAGGAAACCTCCCACTGGCCACCCTCTGCTGGTTTCCTGGCTATTTCAGGAATTAATTTTAAAATCCAATTGGTTGTTATGGGGGCTTTAAATTGGTTGGCATAATCTTACATCAATCCAGTCAGAACATTGAAGTCAAACAAAGATGGTCCCAGATGCTGAGAGATTCAGGGAACAACATCAAATAGTTTGAGCAGTTGCAGTTGCTTTTTGCATTAACTGTTAATTTGTGGAAAAGTTGAACTTTTCCAGGAATTAACAAGTACTCAGATTTCAGGGAATATTGACATGGCTGTTGAGAACCCGCCTCTTTTCTTTGGCATTTGATTCCAATTCCAGGCCATGGATTCAGCTGTAATATATTTGATTCTATCTCTATTTTTATGGATGTTTTTTTCAAATCTTATCACATCCTCCTATTATACTGTTTTTCATTTTTCTATGGCTGCTTAAATGTTCTATAAAAGTCAACATTGACATTACCTGACTGGCACAATTTGAATATTAATTAACATATTTTCAGCTCTAATAAATAAGAAAAAAGATGTGTGTAACTAAAAGCTAAATGGTAAAATCAATCCAAATGTTTCTACTACACACTAACATAAAGTATTTGCATTAATTGATTGCATAGTCATTGTGCAAGCTTTGTACATGAAACCAATTAAAATCTTGGTACACAAGAAAGTAATTTCGAGCACAAAGTTACTACAATTTATCTTTAGGGCAGAGTTGATGCCGACTTGGACTACGGAAAGTTGTTATTTTATTTCAAAACATAAATATAAACTTCACGTTAGTGTTACAAGCAAAAGTCAAGAGATCAACAAAGTCTGTCAGTCTGTGGGGAACCATTTACTACTGTTCAGAATTTAATGATAATCCATGCAATATGTTGAGACAGTCTGGAGCAAATCAATGGTCCTGCTAGTCAGTTTAGACAGCGTAGAAAACAGGCCAAGGAAAATACAGAACATTTATCACATCAGTATACTGGGAATAAAAAATATATTCAACTGTAAATGGATTCCTTCTTGATAAAGAGAATAATACCAGAAGAAGCCATTTTTTAAAGTAACCATAAACATACTTGGGATGTTATATTTCCCCATTACTTATAGTGCTCTTTATAGTGACATTCTGGATAAACCTGTAACTATAATCTGATCCCACCTGAGTAAGCTGCTAAAAAAGCAGAGTGGAGCTCAGGATTAAGAATCACCAGTGACATTTATTGCTTCCTGAGACAGCGTTCATACGTCCCCAGCATTAAGCTTTTCCCATTAGCACGTACAGGAGTGCTCATATGTTTAAGCAGCTTTCTAGTGAGCTGACACTGTTACACCAACGGGGTCCCACTGCAACCATGCCCGTTCCCCCCTACCTCCATCCCCCGACCCCTACATACCTTATTCCTCAAAGCAACCACAGCCACAGTGGTGTCTTAAAGAGGGTATGACAGGAGGGGATGGGCATAAATTAGCAATGTAAAGCTGCTGGAGATGGCTGAACTTACCCGCCAAAATGGACCAGAAAGAAGTGGGGAGCGTGGGACAATCGTTCAGATTTGGGAAACGGTAACCATTGTGGTTTCTTTATGGGATTCATGTCAAGAACGAGTTTTTCTGATCCCCTGTGCTTGAGCAGAGGCCATACGGCTACATCATCTGTATGTAAAATCTTTTAAAACAGAAAGGCGTCAATGGGGTTAGTTTAGGGCAGTTACGGGCTATCTGGCTTGGAGCCCAATCCTACATTGCCCAACATCAGGATCCATCACATATGTCTCATAATCTCCGTCTATCAGAAATGTCTGCCATTGTTTGGTTTATTTTACATATTGTGATTTTGTGGTGCTGCCCTGTTCATGCGGAATCAATTACATATATTTTGTCATCCAGGGAGAGGGATCCCTCCTCCCTGACCCCACCTCTGAGGGTGCTTTAATTTTTATTTTATTTTTTTTTCATTGTGAAAAGTGGTTTTGAGGAATGTTTCTTATTTCAAACTGGGGACGTAAGGGCAAAGTGTGGAGTACAGCTTGAACCAAAAAAAAAAGTTCTGAATCTATTTGGTAAAACTTAGCCCCTATTGTCTCGACTCAAAGTGCTGAATGAGCTGTCTGGTAACAGGGTCTGCACATCTTCTCTTTCTAGCTCCGATAAATGTAAACAGAAGGTCCCTGCTTCATCTGGCACTCTTAATATCCCAGCCTTTCCTGGCTGAAAGACTCATTTCCTTTGGTTTCCTGATGGACTTCATGCTAAATTCAAATAAAGAGATATGACAGGTACATTAGTAATTGCAGAAATGACAGGTAATAGTTCATGTTATTTGGTGAAGAACAGTATGATGGGGTGGGGAGGGGTTCTTCCTGGTCAAATCATGCTACAGGTCAGTCTCAGTGGCAGCTTCAACATGAGAGTGACCTTCATCATTATTAGATGACACATGTTCCACAAATATACCGCACACAATATCATGATTCATGACTGATTAACTAACTGCATTCTACCTAATTGATTGGGTAGAATGTAGTAGTTATCAGCCATCAGTGTTGATGACCGATAGGCAATATTCAACACATCCCAAATTATAAAATCGGAACTATTTTTATTAGCATATCAGTCAGGCCAACATTGGATTTAATGTGACAGTTTTTCAACCCAGTATAGTAATCACCAAGAAGGAAAAAATCTCCATCTATCTGAAAACAACAGAACAATAAGGATGACAATTAGTCTTTCAGGAACTTATGAGTTGTCATGGTTATGCACTCTTCTCTTTCATGAACGGCGCACTGATTTCTGGTGATCCAAATGGCCAAGCTTCTTTTTTAGTCTATATCTATTATATCAATTGTTGGGTGGGACTAAGTTTTATTTAGCTGAACTGTTTATACACTCAGATACTGCTCCTTTCTAGTAATTTTATTTATTTATTTAATTGCATATATTGTTGGCATACTGTCTGTTCTGTCTCAAGTTGTCTGTTCTGGTTTTACCCTGAGGGGTTGGGTTCACGAGGAACCAAACCCTCTTCTGCTGAACAGGGTTTAGAGTTCTCTCACTACCGACGTCAATTTGAAAATGTAAATCTTAATTTCTCTACTAATGTGTCTTACTGCAAATGAAACACCATTTTCAGTTGAAAAGCAAGGTCAGGTAAACTGTATGATGCCAAAAGATACAGACCAAATGCTCGGACTGATTATTTAATTCATAACATATTTAAGGCAAACTATATTGGTGGATGTAAAGCAGGGACTTCGACATGAAACAGGCTCTGTACTTAACCTCTTTCATAATTGCAATTAGTTCCCCAGCAATTTTTGAGCAGATGCCGTGCTGCAACTCCAAATAAGAAGGCACCTGGTTTGTCTCAGGGGCTTATTGTTCATGATGTGGGAGTGTGGACTATTTACACTCAAAGTGAGCTCAGGCTTTTCTCCACTCTGTAGAACGTGTCTGATCTCCTGTTTGTCCAGCTAAAATTTCTCTCTGAACTGAGTTATATTGGTAACACATGTTTTTCATTGTTAAGAATGTATTGTTTGTTGTCTTTGGCTCCCAGACCTTCAGAGAAAAAGTCATAGTAACGCGATAAAGTTGGTCAAAAGAGGACTTTGACCCCTCATATATGATATACATAGTATATTTTTTACTTTGTGAGAGACAATCGTGACGCAATAGTGCGGACACGTAAAGGACAAGTGGCCCTCGGTTCTTTGGGCACGGGATGATATGACAACGATTAAAGGGAACATGAGGTGATGCCTCGATGAAAAGTCCAAAGACAGATATATTTACTTTTAAATAAGTTTTGAGAAAATCATTTTTCAAATGATAACTAATTCCCTCGAAGCAAGCTTTTCTGTTCTTGCCTTTCAGGCCAAGTAGGTAGGTCAAACCCAAGTTGACTGCTTCTTCTTAAAAGCTTATAATTATATAAAAGATGACATATAATATGTAACTTCAAACTGAATTTCATTGGTTAACACTGACAGATATCAGAAAAAAAAGAACTATTAATATTTCAATATTCAGCATCTCTTTTTAGATATGGATATGTAACAGAATATCCATTTACGGAAAAGTCATGTGTCAACAACACAGTAACTGAGGCTTTAATTGCAGAGGGTCAGCATAACCCGCATTGGTGCCGGAAGTGCTGACAGCTTTCACAAAGCCCGTCTTATTTCAGCATCAGCCTCAGCTGGACTTTGTCTCTCGGCACTCAAAATCCACGAGGGGAAATGATCCATCAGCCCCTCTGCTGCGTGTCTGCTGTAAAGCATCCTTCACCCACAAGCTTCTGGAGACAAGGTGTTTGTTTATTCATCGGGGGGAATATACGACAGAATGATCATCCTAACATGTAAAACACTTGGATTTCTTTTTAAAGTGGTTTCCAAAAGAAAAGAGGCGGCGGAGAGACACAAAGAGACAGGCCGAACATGACGAACAGCAGAGGAGAAGCGGTGGGAAAGGAGCGCACGCAGTGACTCAAACGATCCATACACAATTCGGTTTCATCTGCGCTCCCTGCCTTTGCTCTCACTGTCACTCCATCCGCTTTCCCTTCGCTTCTTTCCATTCCTCTTTGCATAAAATCAGCTGGATAGCGTTTCAAATCGGCCTGTCCTAATGCATTCATCAGATCACAAATCTTCATGGAAAGTAGAACTCACACGCCTGCCATCCTGCGCCTCTTTTCCAAAACCACTGGTATATCAAATACAGAGAGCTCACTACAGGGTCAATGAGGAAATTCGGCCCGTGGGACACATTTTATGGTTTTTCAGCAAAGCCTCAAGATAAACATGTCTCAAAAAAAAAAAAAAAACTACCCATAGTTCCCTCAGAAATTTCCCTTTTAGACTCAACACTGATGAGCAGCTAGAAGGCCTGCTCAAGGTGCAAAAAAAAGAAAAAGAAGACAGGAGGCCGTTGTACAAATTCCACGCCAAGTTTTAGGAAACGCAGAATCCAAGAAATTTGACCACAAGATAATGACAAACGAAAACAGCTGACATCACCTTTCTGGATGTGATTGGAGGCGAAACATTGGAGACGTCTTCGCCAGCAGAGTAGGAAAACCAAAAAAGTGCCAAGAGAGCGCTGTCCTGACAGCTGCGTGGAGAAACCATTAATCTGTTTAAGGGGCTGACGCCATACTCGCCAGACGTAGAGAACAAATTAAATGTTGAATCCCTTACACTTTATTTACAATCCTGGACTAATGGTTTACCTGCTAATGGTGTTAAAAAGCCATAATCAACATTAAAACCTCGCTGAGGGAGCAGCTGTGTGTCTGTCCCACCACCGCCATATTGAACCAAACGCCTTGACAGATTGCAATCAAATTTTATACAGACGTTCATGGTGAATTGTAGCCGCTTTCATTTTCCCCTAAAGGGAAGCCTTAAAACTTTATTGTTTAAGAACTCTGCATTCATAAACCTTTCACACACACTTAAATAAATGAGATCTGTTCAGATCATTTCGTGCTTATTTTGAGATAATCACAGGCTTCTTTGTGGGTCATTCCTGGATGATCTTAGATTATTTTTCCTGTTCTGACTGTTCAATCATGTTTAACAGTTTCTTTTGTGATCATCAATGACATTTTCTATGGTTCTGGGGAAAAAAAAAGAAAAAAAAAAAAAAAATCACTGAACCGCCAAGAACTTCAGATAAGGAGAGAGCAATAAAAACCAAAAAGATTGTAACTACAACACCGCCAGCATCGTGGCAGCGGTTTACTTCAAAAAAATTTTATGCAAATCTATTTCTCATCTTCCTGCAGAATTTCAAAGTCAACAACCCAGCGACTCTGGCCCCTTGCTGGGATTTCTGTAAACAAAACAAAACATTTGAGGACAAAAAAAATGAGATTACATAAAACCTATCTCTATTGAGATTAGACTTTGGGGTTCCTAGGTTGGTGCCTGGGGGACTCATGCTGTCTTGATTCATGCCTGCACTTTCTAACCAGACGGCTCAGACTCCATCAAGCAGCCCACCGCGATGGAATGAAGTCCAAAACTTTCCTGATGAACCAAGATTGCCTCATATTTATGTTAAGTATCTTCCAATTTCAACCCTCCTCCAATGGATGACGGGACATAAAATGTAAAATAAAAATGGGTCTGTGGGGAATGATTGCACGAGGAAATGTCAAATTATCTGTAAAATGAGGTTACAGGGTTCTTAAAATGATGATAGGTTGCTGCTTGCCATAAAAGCCTGTGTATGTCTACGCAAATACATTGTGGGTTATGTATTTGGGAGTGTTATAGGGTCAGCTTTGGCTCAGTAGGTAGACTGGGCATCCCCCCAACCTGAAGGTTGGTGGTTCAATTCCTACTGTTGTCCCTGGACAAAACATTGAACCCCCAGTTGCTTCAGATAGCCTGGTTAGCACTTGGCATGGCATTTCCGCTGACATCATTGCATGAGTCTGCGTGTGAATGTAATCCTCTGTGTAGTGCTTTGAAACCGCATGGTGATGAAAGCGCTATATAAGTGGAGAGCATTTAACATTTTGTACGGATGTGAACTATGAAAAGGGGGCAAATGTATGTGTCCAAGTTTATGCGTGTAAAGTCACGGTTTTGCATTATTCGAAGCCAAATGATAGATCCTGCTCTTAAACGGCTTGGGAGAAGCCAGTTTATATTGCAAAACTCCTGCCATGGGGGACGTTCCTTTAGAGTGCTGCTGAAATGTGGCAATTACATCAACCCTCTCTTTCAGTTTACAAAGCTAATTCACAAAGCTGATGCTGAGAAACCTCATGTATCCTCCTGGAAGGTTGCTGTCAAGTCAGAGCGTGCCCAGGTGATGGAAAGGAAGAGGAAACATTTGGACGCTTGGCTGCGGAGTCACCGCACAGGAAAAGAGCTGCAGCAGAGCGCCGCACCCCTCCCTCCCATCCCGCTCACACATAACACCCCACCACCACAACCACCCTGTTTTCTCAGGAGCTTTGAGCTCACAGCTGTCTAAATATGCTACTGTAGTGAACTCTGCTAGCGAGGTGTTTGCACCCATGACAAGCAACTGCTCAGGCAGTAAACGAGAGTAGGAGTTGAGGAAGAGGAGGAAGAGGAAGGAAAGAATGAAAGCAAAGAAAATGAAGAATTCTTTCCACCTGAATGCAACCTGCAAATACATTTTTGTCGAACTTGCGTAATACATTGGTAAGTCATGTGACCTTGAAAGCCTCACAGACTCCATTGTGTTCCTGTGTATTTTTCAACAAATTTAAAACTTACGACATCTTTGAGAAGCATAAGAAAATTTTATCATTGATTGAGATATTGCAGATGTTGCAGCCTTTGTAGCTCAAGAGTGGCATCTTGTGTTTGAGCTCCAGAGCTACAAGAAAGCGTCAACAAGCTTTTAAAGATGATCGATTCACTTTATGAAATGTATAAATCAGCAACAGCTGCAGGCGCAAAACCTACATTTGAGCCTTCCAGGCATGTGATCCGTCAGAGAGCAAGATGCCAGCCACATCTTCTTCTGGCTTCGAACTCTGACCTTTACAGGCCTACTTTCATCGTGAATAAATCAACAGGATGTGTCAAACCTTTCCACAGCTGAAAAATAAGCTGAAAATATGTATTTTTGGGGGGCTTTAAAGAAGAAAAATGGGCTCTAAAATCTACAACTCAAGCTATCAACAGATTTCTGTCTAAAGAAGATACATAAAAACCTGCTCCTATATTTATATTCAACAAGCTGGACTTGGACGGTCGTTTAATAGTCTTCTTGGGTCTTTCAGTCCTGAATAATACAAAAAAATGAGTGCATCACAAGCAATTAAAATCACTGCACCGGCTTCCTATTTGTCAAATGATAAATCTGTTCGGCCCTCTTCTGGCAATACTATCTCCTGTTTCTTTGCAAGTTATAAAGCCACCAAACATTTCGATGCGGTATCTAGTGACTTTGCACTCACATGTTATTGTTTTTTTCATTTCTCAACAAAATCAAATTGGATCATTGCAGTCTGACTTTCCCATGAATAAAGTGGTCATTTCTTTCTTACCGCCTCATTGTGTATCAGCTGGTAAGGTTGCAATTGCATTTCAAATACAGTTTTACTCCTTCTTTACATCACCATCATGAATTTCACCTCTAAAGTTAATGTTAGCTCACCCACTGAGACAATCACGTTCGCATTTCAATACACGGTCAAAATTAAAATCGCATTTCAAACTGCGAAAAATTTTGAATAATATGAGTCCACCATGTCAATTCACATCGAATTAGAATAGACAACTTACCAACCAATGATCCACCTGGGAGACAACAGAGCAGATAATATTGCACCTTTTAGTGACTTCTTTCAAAAATGTATTTTTGAAATGGTTACAACAAAAAGTTCCCTGTAGACTTACTGCATAACACATACTGCGTGTGAAGAGGGCACTGCAGTGTATTTGCAACTTGATGACACGCTGTAAAAGACAATCTTTAAAATGCTTAGGGCACATTCTAAATGGAAAATAATATTACAGTCTGCTCCATACATCCCATCTGCAGTGATAGAACATAAGTATCAGGGGAAGAGTAAGACAGAGAACCGTAGAAGATACTACCTTTAATACCTGAAGGTGCAAAATCCTCTCAGTTTGCAGGCTGTGAGATTAATCATGGTATTTACCACTGGTTTTGTGTAAACAGCTTTAAGCAGCATATTCCCCTTCTCTTACCCAGCATTGTGTTTTTGAGCTTTGGTTATGTCACGGAAATTTCTTCACCATCTGTCAACTTTTGACAAGAGAGCCCGGGGGTGAGGGGAGTCCCTTTTGCTGACAGTAAACAAATAGTAAACATATGGATTCGATATCTGGATGCTTCAACACACCAAGTGCTGTATCAGTTAATCCGTGATTCACTTCCAGATTTAAACCAAAACAATCTGTTTGAATCCTTGTTGCCACATTTTGCACATTAATCCTAATCTGTATCCAGTGATCTGGGAATCTTTGCACCCGGGCTTCGTATTACTTTTGTGCCTGGGATTATGTCTGAAAGGAGCCACATAAATAAACTTGCCTTGTCTAAGGGAAAGTAACAGACAGGAAAGGGAACATAGGGGATTTAATGCGGATGAAAAATACAATTAACAATTTGTCAAAAACTCTTGAGGAACAGCAGAATTATCTGAGATCTGGTTACCTTGCAACCCCTCATCAAGTACATGTGCATAAATATACAGTTCACAGGGGATGCATAGCTCTGACAAGCCTCGTCTGGAGTCTTTGGGGTGGTCTAGGGGCTCTCGAGTGTGGTAAAGGGTTGCATAATCCTTTGGCTTTTGGCATCAGATACCAAATAAGTGGGTATTAAAACGAATCCCCCTCCCAATCCTTGACAGACATAGATCAGACAAATGATTTGCTAGCAAAGTATACAGGTAGAGCTAGAGGCTTTTCTCTCACTCTGCCATCATTAAATCCTTGACCAATATGAGGACAGAAATGACAAGTTGCTGGTGGGGCCCCTGTGTCTGTGTGCAAGACAGGAGCTGCTGGCTGGCCTCATTTAGCCAAGCTTCACTCTGAGCTTCCCTCTAATGACCTCATCTATCGCCGCGTACCACCGCGCAATTTTGGGGTCATACAGCACCAGCACTTAAAAAACTTCTCCCGCATCATTTGGACAATTCCGCCTCCACATCACTCCATCATCTACAGCATCCCAAATGAGAGATGGAAAAGAAGAGGAGCTCTTCAACTGCACTTCATCCCCTATCATTATCCCAGTGAGGTCATTCAGTCTCAGTGGTTGTTGCTCCAATTGAAAAATTATTGGGAGAAATGCTGTTGATTTGCTTGTGGTTCAACCTGTAAAACTCAAGGCGCCACAAATCGTAAACCCATAATGCACAGGACAGTTTGGACTTTGAAGATATAAAGTTTCCTATTATTGCAGAAGGGTTTCAATTTAAATCCTTCGCTCTGTCTTTTCAGATTTGACGACGAGCTCTTCCGAGCTTTTTGCACAAGTATCACAATTTCTTCATTGACGAAATGATCGATGGTTCTACATTTGATTGGATATTCACATTTGGATCTGGAGTCAGGCAAAGATTAATATCATAAATCACAGACTATCTTTACAGACGCCGAGTACAACAACACACAATGCAGACAGTTCTTCTGGGACGATGTAACACCAACCCAAGTTGTCTTTAGTCAACTAACACCCTGGCTCCAGGCCCGAGGCCTCCAGACAATATTTTCAGCACAGGACCCTCATTGTGAGCTACAAAACCATAAATCTAGAAGCTTCAATACTTTCAGGGGTCACCTTTTATCATGATTTGGGTCAAAGGGAAAAAATGAAGTCTTGGGAGAGCAGGATGCATATCCCTTGAAGCATCACATGCTGGTCTAATACCAGTCATATAAATAAGTGTTTGGGTTTTTTTTTTAAGTAAAATATTCCCGTCCATTTCCCCATCAGAATGTTTCTCAAATGTCTATTGTTTGGGGGAAATTTCACAAGAGAGAAAATGGGCAAAATCATGGTGAAACTTAGCCCAAGGCCCAGAGATTTACATGAAGGTTCTCAGACAAAAATACACACACACTCAAATCCTGATTCTTTCAAATGCTTTATTGGCATTGCATATGAGCGTTGACTAATTTTGCTATGCTTAACATATCTGCCTCAGCACATTTAGCGTTCTGTACATGCATCTGGGAAGCATCAATGGAATTATTGCCACGTTGCTGGACGAATAGAAAAGGCTCTATTACTTGAAGATCTCTCTCCTGGTTTCTGTGTTAATGTTTGAATAGTAGAACAATCAGTCCGGCAGCATTTTCAAACCACAGGCATCAGGAATCAGAGGTGACACCAATTAAATCATGACCGTATTCGACTTGTTGGAGAATTGAAGGAGCGTCCCGCATGATCTGTGGTAGACCGCAAGGCTGTGTCATCGAAAACCTGTCTCTGACAAATGAACTGTCTCTGCTTACAGGGAGATATTTATGCGGAAAAGGAAAAAGTTCATGATTACGGAATAAGACTGATTTGGAAATATAAAATATCATCTAAATACTTCATCTGTCATAATTATTTATCTGAGGCTCCATTATCCAACATTTTTCCCTAAATATGTGCACTTGCACTTAATGATTGTAAAGAATCACATACAGATGCTGAGAAAGCAAAACTATATAGGAAATATTATCTTAAATCCTGCAAATTGGCCTTCATCAACTCATCATTTCCTCAAACCTAAATGTATCGATCCATCACCTCTCAAGAAGACTAGAGACTGAATACCTGACACCTCCTCTGGTTTACACATGAGCTTGAGAATTTGTACATGGCTCCATCTCCTTCTCTTGTGAACAATGTAACATTATATCCCTTCTGCATTGTTACACAAGTGTACAACGGTCATTTTTACATTGTACAGTTAAAAAGTACTTACTCCATATTTCAAATTTGACAGAATGAGTAATGCACTCTACTAAAGCCTCCATTTCATTATTACATGAATACTAGGTACTTATGCTATATAATTACATGAGAACATGTCATTAAATCAATAAAAAAAGTCACCAATATGTAATTACAGGAGTGCTTATTCTAGTAACTTGAGTATTGTTACATATAGTTATTTTTCTTAATTCTTTCAACTTAAAGAGTTATAGGGATCCCAGTTATAACATCATTCACTCGTTCATTCATCCACAGTTTGGCTTTAGACAATTCCTGTTGTCATTTGGCGGGAGGCAGGATTTAACCTGGACCAGTAACCAGTCAATCACAGGGCCACATGTAGACATGCAAGCATTCATTCTCTCATTCACACAGACAGTCAACTGAAAAGTCTTCACTTTAAGCTCCTCTGGAGTACCTGAAGAGAAACCACAGAGGCCCAGAGAGAGGAGGCAAACTGCACACAGAAAGGCGTCAGTCGGCCACTGGAACCGGGAACCATCTGTGGTGAGACAGTGGTGTTAGCCACTGTGCCACTGTGGCCACTTTACTATTCTTATTACTGGTCATGGTGGCATCCTTTTATGAGAACTAAGCCATAATTGCAAAGCCATTACTTCTGAAATCAACAGTATTCTCGAGATTAATGCATCAGTAAACAGTAGACATTACTAAATTATGCAATCAGTACAGAGTTGTCTTGCCTCTTATTCCCTGAGTACTTAATAGTCTAATACATTCTGATATGGATATTTTGCTCCATGAGTTGTCAGCTGTCATCAAATGACAAAATTAATAATTAAATACTCGGTGGTTATCGTCACATTAATTTAAATTATTGTAAAATGAGGGCTTGGCACTTGTCGCTTTTGATACACTAACAGCTATTATTATGTTATTAGATGAGTAGTCATCCGATCAGATCTAATTTAATTTTTAAAGCTTGATGATGGCTTTGGGGCCTCCAGTATAGCAGGTCTCTCCAAGATTCGAGTTTAATATAATAGTATAAATAAACCATTTCTGCACTGAGCCACTGCCACTTACACAGTGCAATATGATACAGAAATGTGAAATACGTTGATCCATCTGAGGTGAGGTTAAAAGAGGCTTAATCAAATTATACTCCATAATGCTGCAGTACACATTAAAATACTTCAGTATCTTTGGACTGTACATAAAGCACACAGGTTAAATCATTTGCAAAATAAAAAGTAAACAGATCTGACAGAATCACATAAATCATAAAGAGAGACAGTCACTCTTTAGCTCCATATTAAGAGTACCCTGAATGATGCTAAATTTATGTCAACGTTGTACCTCTGTTCTGTACAAATATTTGGTCTAAGTATGCCGTCTTGTGTTGCACCGTTCACTTTTCAAACTGGAAGGGTGTCTGGGTCATCTTTCGATTTTGTGGTCAGAGAATCCATTACATTCTCTCCGAGGGTTCGAAGAGTGAGAAATGTCTGTGTGCAGACAGGAGCGTATACTCACAGGTGTGTGTGTGGATTTATAGTTTTGCGTGCATGTGTGTGTGGCCTTGCTGTGGCACATACACTTCATCCTGATTTTCTCATGCTTAAAGCACGTACACCAGAGGGAAACCATCAAGAGCTACTTTCAATGCTGCATCACCCCATAACTAGCAGAGGAGCTGAGATCAGACAGGGCCCACACCCTAAAGAAGAAAATCTTTCTCTCTTGTCAGCCCTCAAATGATGAGATTTTACATCACGACAGCTTGAATTCTTGGGGAAGCGAAGCACTGCATGTTCTCGCTGATCAACATGTAACTCCATTCAGAAAACAAGCATTTTCAATTAGACTGCTTCTACTCTTGTGAAAAGATGTGACAAGAACGATGCTCATCTGTCTATTGCAACGGAATCACTGACAAATCTTTCAAACCAGTAGTCAGTGAAGAACAGTTCCCGATTACAGGGAACATTCTGGGATGATTGTGTTGCATCACATTGACTGTTGCTCAAAGTGACTCACTTTTCACATCAGTCTAATCATTTTAATTATCTCCATATAATGTTCTGGATCCGGACACAACACTGATTACTTTTCCAATGGGACAGTCAGGACTGGGCGGTAATATGAATATTCTGGCTCTGGTTAACAACAGGGAAAACAAGAAAATAAACAGTATATCTTGAGGGGACATTTGACTTAAAGATCGGACAGGTAGGTGAACGACGGTTCAGGTTTTCCCCGTGTGGAAAGGAGTAACTTCTGCTTCTTGTGGTCAATAAAAACTGTGGTGGCAGTGGCACGTCAAGCCAGTGCTTGACAGGTCAGAACACTTGTTAACATCAAAAATCTGGATATTGCCAATAATGCACATTGACATGGCCTGCTTTTCAAGAAAAAAAATCAAGGGAAAGGGATTGCAACTTCTCCATTGTGGCCTGTGCTTGCTCCAGTATTTACAAATGTTAGAGACCGTCTGTTTGCTGAACTCTGTTTGTTTTCACTTTGCGATTTGAATTGAGGTTTCACACACAAGTCTCAGAACAGAGGCACCAGTATTTAAACTGAATCAATAAATCTGTGAACTATGAATCGCAACTCCTCATTCCAGTAAACCACCCAGCTGCTCTGGATAGTTTCTGTTCTGGACAGCAAGCCAATACTACAGAGAGCAGAACAGGACGCAGCTTTCCAGAAATGTGTATGTTTTCTCTTCTACTGTGCTCTACATGCACTAGCCACCAACACACACAGCCATTAGAGCCCACATAAAAGACATGAATCAGTTTTTGGTTGCACCTTGTCCACTGGTTAACCTAAACTCTGCTCCGCATGGGTGGCAGGGATCCTTCAGCAGCAGGTAATTACTGCCATACCTCAGCACTGTTGCTTACACTGTGACTGTCTGAGTCAAGTGCCTAATATGAACAACTTGGACCAAAGTTTATCTCTGGGTGCTGCTGCTGTGCCACTCTGGTATGGAGTTCTACAATGAAGGGATAAAAGAGAAGCAACAAACAATTAGACAGCTAGCGCTTCTCTTTGAGTAGGGGTTTTCCATACAAGACAAGAATTACATTGAGATGTTATAGTTTTACTGAACCATTCCTTATCTTTTGAAAATGTCTGTTAAATGTCATTTCTGTTATTTTATTGTCTCGTTTTTCTTCCTTTCGTTTCTCCATCCCTTTCCATCTTTTCTCCAACCAGATTTCAACCGAATTTCATGACAGAGCAAGGCGAGACAGGGAGAGACACGGAGAGAGCTTAACAATAATAGTAAAGAGTCAGCTCCACTTGGAGACAATTAGTATATGCGGTGCCAAAACGCAAAACTAAGACATCCAAAAAATTCTTGGATGAAACTTTCTGGCATCTACACATCCCCATTGTATGAGTGTGTCTCTGTTTGTGTCTGTGCATGCCTGCATAAATGCATGCTGAATGCAGAGCGGAGAACACAAACATCTGCAGCGGGGAGTGCAACCTGATATGTAAACAATTAGAAACCAATAACTCGCCCAGAAAATCTCTGCGTGCCTTCACATGCTGAGGAGGAGCAAATACAGCGGAAGGTGAGGAGAGAAGTGTGTGAGGAAGATGGAGGAGGGCAGGATGGACGGGGGGAAGGGGAGAACCCATTAATCACACACAGTTTTGAATGTTGTCTACGTGCAGGGTTACGAGTAATATTGAATGCAGAAGTGCAGAAATCACAAACATGTGGCTACTCGTACCACTCAGCACAGTATGGACACATGTCGGCATGCAAATACAAACAACCATGGTATAACAGAAGAACACTGTGCAGAAATCTCTACAGAGCATCGGTAGCCATCAAAAGTCACACTACCACATGCATACATTCACACAAACCCACGTTTGTTATGTGGTGAGGTCTTGTCCCTGGTGGTATTACCTCCACCATCACTCCAGTACCCACAGTGCACGGGTTGGTGACCACATCAAGCCAGGGGAGACATTTGCTGTAGCACCCAGAGCGCCAAGGATTTACTGAACACATATGTTGATGGAGCAAACATAGGGCTAAGAGAAAGAGCTCCAGTCCAAAGCCACGTGGCTTAACACCACATTCACCAGCACTCAGCACTTTCTTCAAGCAAGCTTGGACTAGGGCTCTGAACAATGCTTGCATGTGCCAAAAGCACATCAGCAAGCCAAAACCCAAGAAACTCCAAAATTCCCAGGACAACGACTACATCCTTTGCTTTTGGTATGATTTTAATGTTTAGCCAATGCCATTCGGGGCACAGGATTAGTGTTGTCCTTTTGTGCATGTTCAAAATGAACTTCAACAGAATCAGAGTAACTTCAGAAAGCTGGCTATTAAAAAACAAATACTGGCCACAGCATCGCAAAAACAGTAAAGTCCAGAGTCCAACTCAAAATTTTCCCATCCAGCTGAACGACTGACCCAAAAAACAGGCTGAGGCTGAGATAGAGCACTACATCAGTCAAATGCAATGTGACCCCGACAAAAACAAATAATAGTAAAAACACTGATTTCACAGAACAGTGATGCTTTTTTAAGTAAAAGTGGATAGGAGGACTGTAATCTGTTTGGTAGGAAACACTGAAACGCATGTATGACAATATTTCACAGGACATTCTGCTGCTCCAATGCTCTTTGTGCTCCAAAACATTATTTGCAATGCTCCTGCATGGAGTGGAATGTATTCATGGGTCTAACATAATGTTTGACGGCTGCTAATGTCACCATATTGTTGTTTGATTATGAATAAAGAAGGATTGTGACATTTGTTGGGGATTGCTTGAGCAAAACCTAGTCTGAGAGCCATGAAATATTGTTTGAAGGGCCTATTTCACACACTGGGACAAAGATGGCAGGCATAGTTCACATTCTACCACTGGTTGACAGTTAATTGTGGCACAGGCCACAATCCAGAATGCAAAAAAAAAGAAAAAAAATGGCATGATTATGAATTTCTGAAAGCCACTGAAAGTTTGGGCATTTTTTCAAATTAAAAATAATTTAAATGTCAATGTGTCCAAAAAGAACAAAGGCAGTAATCTGATACTTATTAAGTGGCAGGAAGGTTCCAGCAGGAGGGAGGCTTGGGTGATGGATCTGGCAATTACTCTTTACAATGAGTAGCTGCTGTGGGAGGCAGCTGCTTTGTGACTGGCTGACAGCAGAGCGTCATCAGCTGACTGCCCTCACCAGAGCTGTCCTTGCTATTAACTAGATCTGGTGCTTCACTTTCTTACAATTCTTGATTTCCTTTTTCGCTGAAGCAACACTTTGATGACCCAGAGTCATCAAAGACTGTTGACAAGAAACCTTAACACTTACATATTTTTTGGATTGCTCTTTAAAATCACATTAATTTGCAATAACACCTTTTCGGCTATCGAACGTCATGTTATCTTGCAATGATATTGTTAAAGTCTTAATGCAGCCTCAGGGCCACACAGGCCAGTGTCTCACAGAGCCAGCCTCGGGGGAGCACCGTCCAGTGTCTCCCTGAGCCGGTCCCAAGCCCAGATAAATGCAGAGGGTTGCATCAGGAAGGGCAGCTGGCGTAAAACTTGTGCCAAAACCAAGTATGCGAATTGAGCCGATGAAACTCATACCGGATCGGTCGAGGCCCGAGTTACCACCAGCGACCGCCATTGGTGTCGATAACCTACAGGGTACCAGTGGAAATTGGGCTACTGTGGTTCGAAGAAGGAGAGGAGGAAGGCGTGTTTGGAAGCAGAGAGAAAAGGGGAAAGGCAAGAGTCTAGGACTGAGTGGAGGGACTTTGAATATTGGGACGATGGCAGGAAATGGTAGAGAGTTGGTTGACATGATGCCGAGAAGGAACGTGGATATAATGTGTGTCCAGGAGACCAGGTGGAAAGGTAGTAAGACTAGAAGCTTAGGAGCAGGTTTTAAGTTGTACTATCATGGTACCGACAGGAAGAGAAATGGAGTAGGAATTTCTTGAAGGACGAGTTTGTTGGGATGTTCGGGAGGTGAGAAGAATGTCAGATACACTTCTGAGAATGAAACTTGAAATTGATGGTGTGATGCTCAATTTTGTTCATTGCTATGCCCCCTCATGTAGGATGTGAGTTAGAGGAGAAGGAGAAATTCTGGAATGAGTTAGATGAAGTGAGGCAGAATTTCCCCAGATAATAGTGAGATGAGAGTGTGGTAATTGGTTCAGACTTCAATGGACATGTTGGTGCAGGCAATAGAGGTGATAAAGAAGTGATGGGCAGGTTTGGTATCCAGGATAGGAACGCAGAGGGGCAAATATTGGTAAACTTTGCAAAAAGGATGGAAATGCTGTGGTAAAGACTTTTTTCCAGAAAAGACAGGAACATAGGGTAATTTATAAGAGCGGAGGTAGGAGCACGTAGATACACAACATTTTGTATAGACTTTGAAATCTGAAAGAGATCTGTCACTGCAAAGTAGTGGTAGGTGAGAGTGTAGCCAGACAGCATAGGATGGTGGTCTTTAGGATGACTCTGGTGACAAGGAAGATCAAGAGGACAAAGGCAGAGCAGAGGCCAAAGTGGTGGATGCTGAAAAGGGAGGAGTGTTGTATGGTTTTCAGGGAGGAGTTAAGAAAGGCTTCAGGGTGGTAAGAGAGAGCTTCCAGAGGACTGGACAACTGCAGCTAATGTGATCAGGGAGACAAGTAGGGGAGAACATGGTGTGTCGTCCGGAAGGAAAGTAGATAAGGAGACTTGGTGTTGGATTGAGGAAGTGCAAGAGTATATACAGAAAAAGCGGTTAGCAAAGAAGAAGTGGGACCCTGGGGGGACTAAGAGAACAGACAGGAGTACAGGGAGATGGATCGAATGTACAGCATGTCCAGGTGATTAAGGATAGAGAGAGAAATGTATTGACAGATACGAGAAGAGTGATGGGACGATGGAGAGAGTACGTTGAAGAGCAGATGAATTAGGAAAATGAAAGAGATGGAAGGGTAGAAGAGGTGACTATTGTAGACCACAAAGTAGCAGTGATTAATAAAAGTGAAGTGAGGAAAGCATTGAAGAGGATGAAGAGTGGAAAGGCAGTTGGTCCCGATGGCATACCTGTGGAAGTATCGAAGTGTGTTGGAGAGGCAGCAGTAGAGTTTCTGGCTAGATTATTCAACATGATCTTCGAGAGTAAGAAGATGCCTGAGGAATGGAGAAGAGATGTGATGGTGCCTATTTACAGGAATAAGGGGGATGTGCACAATTGCAGTAACTATAGAGGGATAAAGTTGATGAGCTGTACAATGAAGTTATGGGAAAGAGTAGTGGAAACTAGACGGAGAACAGAAGTCAACAATGTGAGCAGCAGTATGGCTTCATGCATGGAGAGAGAGTACTACAGATGCAGTATTTGCTTTGAGAATGCTGATAAAGACGTAAAGTGAAGGTCTGAGGGAGCTGCATTACACTTTTGTAGACCTAGAAAAAGCATACGACAGGTTGACGAGAGAGGAACTCTAGTATTGTATGAAGAAGTCTGGAATAGCAGAGAAGTATGTTAGACCGGTGCAGAAGTTTAAGGCGGATTTGGGAGTTCATCAGGGATCAGCTCTGAGCCCCTTCCTGTTTGCAGTGGTGATGGCCAAGCTGACAGATGAGGTTAGACAGGAATCTCCATGGACCATGATGTTTACGGATGATATTGTGATCTGTAGTGAGAGGTAGAGGTATACTCTGGAAAGGAGAGGAATGAAGGTTAGTCACAGCAAGACAGAATATATGTGTGTAAATGAGAGGAACCCGGGTGGAACAGTGAGGCTACAGGGAGTGGAGATCAAGACGGTGGAGGATTTCAGGTACTTAAGGTCAACAGTTCAGAGCAATTGAGAGTGTGGAAAAGAGCTAAAGACACGGGTTCAAGCAGGTTGGAATGGGTGGAGAAAAGTTCAAGGGGTTCTATGTGATAGAAGAATATCATCTAGAATGAAAGGAAAGGTTTGCAAAACAGTGGTGAGACCAGTGATGCTGTATGGTTTGGAGACAGTGGCACTGAACAAAAGACAGGAGACAGAGCTGGAGATAGCAGAGATGAAGATGTTGAGGTTCTCTTTGGGAGTGACGAGGATGGATAGGATCAGAAATGAGTCCATCAGAGGGACAGCACATGTTCGATGTTTTGGAGAGAAGGTCAGAGAAGTCAGACTGAGATGGTTTGGTCATGTACAGAGGAGGGATAGGGACTATATTGGTAGATGGATGCTGGAATGGGAGATGCCAGGCAGAAGGTATAGAGGAAGACCAAAGAGAAGATGTAGTGAGAGAAGATATGAAGGTAGTTGGCGTGAGAGAGGAGGACACAAAGAATAGGGTTAGATGGAGAAGGTTGATTCGCTGTGGCGACCCCTGAAAGGGAAAAGCCGAAAGGAAAAGAAGAAAAAGAAGAAGAAGAATGAGAGGAACCCGGGTGTAACGGTGAGGCTGCAGGGAGTGGAGATCAAGAAGTTGGAGGATTTCAGGTACTTTGGGTCAACAGTCCAGAGCAATGGAGAGTGTAGAAAAGAGGTAAAGAAACGGGTTCAAGCAGGTTGGAATGGGTGGAGAAAAGTTTCAGGGGTACTATGCGATAGAAGAATATCAGTCAGAGGGAAAAGAAAGTTGTTCAAGACAGTGGTGAGACCAGCGATGCTGTATTGTTTAGAGACAGTGACAATGATGAAAAGACCGGAAGCAGAGCTGGAGATAGCAGAGATGAAGATGTTGAGGTTCTCTATGGGAGTGACGAGGATGGATAGGATCAGGAAAGAGTCTATCAGAGGGACAGCACATGTTCGATGTTTTGGAGAGTAGGTCAGACAATCTAGACTGAGATTGTTTGGTCATGCACAGAGGAGGGATAGTGAATATATTGGTAAAAGGATGCTGGAAGTGGAGCTGCCAGGCAGGAGGTCTAGAGGAAGACCGAAAAGAAGATTTATGGATGTCGTGAGAGAGGATATGAAGTTAGTTGGTGTGAGAGAGGAGGATACAGAGGATAGGGTTAGACGGAGAAGGTTGATTCGCTGTGGTGCCCCCTGAAGGGAAAAGCCGAAAAGAAAAGAGGAAGAAGTTATTTGTAAAGTCTTGTGAGAGAATGTAACAATATCTGTTGTCAATATGGCAGATTATACATCCATGGTTTGCTGTTACGTGTTCTGGCTGTGTGAACAGAGACAAGAGCAACCAGAGGAGCCATCAGAAGGCCCAGCTGACCAAACACAGAAAAGGCCACAGTTGGCTGGTACTTAATAACAAAGTTCGACTTGAAACCCAATTTACACGAAAGATTCACAAGATGGACTGAACTACCTGCAATGTTCTGGTGTATAACACTTTAGACCACTGACAACAAAATGACACTGTTAATCATTTTGAGAGCAAATCTAATCATTGCTCGTCTTTTTGAGCTCATTTGCTATTGAAAGAGACGATGACCATGTTCAAGTGCAGTATTAATTTCTGTAAGGCAGTTTTGACAGCCTTAATACAGCCAAAGCTCATCTCACATTTAATGAGATATGCAAGTCATCAGAATGGCAAAACTAATATTGTGGTGCTCGGCAAGGTATAATCGATAACGGAGCCTTAGAGTCTTGGATGAGAGATTACCTTTATTACTAAGCACCACCATGCCACTATACAACAACCCCATGCACTTCCGGGGTAGATATATATAAGCCTCCAGTCTAAGGCACACCCCCAGCCCCTAATCCTGTGGGATGAGAGGCCAGGGTAAGTCCGCTGCACGCACAGACACCTGGTGATAACCACGCACCAGATCCACCTTTGAAAAAATGATGGGACCTGACAGCCGCACGGAAAAAGCTTGAATGTGGGGGATTGGGTAAAGGTAATTTGCAGTGATATTATTCAACCAGCAAAAATCACCAATGTGGTGCCCATGACCTATTGTCTTGGGCGCCATGTGGAGCAAGGAGGCCCATGGGCTCTTGGACCGCCACACTATCCCCAGGCATTCCATGGAGGCAAATTTCTGGCAGACTGATCAGGCCTCCCGTTAGGGACTAGTTGTTACCCGGAATCCCTTCTGGGTGTTCGGGGGGGCTATGTTGCGGACACTAAGTGGTCTGGCCTCTCACACCGAGACTAAGGGCTGGGGGGCATGGTTAAGCCGTTTATATGTGGCCGTTCCCGAATGTTCTGTTAGTTAATTGTTTTGTTGGTGTGTTGCGGGCAAAGTTAAAAACTCCTCCACGACTCCGCCGTCATTTCCTCGTCCACACACCACATTGGTGACCCCGACGTGATGATGTCCGCCACAACGTGCATAATTGTGAAAAACTATTGGCCAATACACCCACCACACATGCAAAACACAGCTACTGAGGTGGCTTATGGCAGGGTGATCGGTTTAAGTGCGATTGCCAATGGCCACCCAAGCTATACTTTGGCCCTCATCGCCCAACCCTAATGACTCCGGCTCATTACACCCTGCCAAAAGACACAACCATCCCCGCACTTGCAAACCCTGCAGCTTCCTTATTAATAGGCAGACAATGTCCCCTTACTGTTTCTGCCTGAAGTGCACTTAAGCATGTAAAAACGACAAACTTGGGTTACCCGATGCATGATTCAATGAAGAAAGTTGAGACAGAGAGAGAAGACATCTAAAAACACAAAGAGAGGAAGAAAAACAACAGCGCAAGACAAAATGACCTCAATTTTGTCCGAAAAACAACAACAGGCAACGTAGAAGTGGGTCTCAAATTGTTGCTGCAAAGTGGAGCTCTAATGACGGTTATTACCAACACTTAGCTGCCACAGTCCATAATATCGGTTGGTGTGGACAACACTACATATGACCCAATTTCCAGCTCTAAAGAATAATGGGAGACCATTGAACCCCGAGAAGTCCCGTTTGGGACTTGTCTATATGGGGTTTTAAATATTGTCCGATTCCTAATTGCAAAATTTAGATGTTGGACCCGCAACATCCAACATTTACCAGAGAAGGAGAAAAAGAGGCCGATGATGGAAAACAAATCAAAATGAATAATAAATTAAATGAGTTTTTCAAAGCATGAGTAGGGTAAACATAAACATTTTCGAGTTTAAATTCAGCTGAATGGTTGTGTGTTCGGAGAAATGCTGATTCTAACAGTTTAACAGGAGCATTATGGTCCCATTAACTTAATTGTTTTGGTTTCCCAGTAGATAAATGCCAGGCTGGATTCTAATTGTAGAGGGAAATAGTCTCTTTCCACCAAAACAGCAGACATGCAAAGTTCGCAATGAACAACTGAAACACTTAGGATAAAATCTTTCATCCATCCCACAGTGAGGGAAATTGTGTCCTACAGAGCTACAGAATACTGGGCTTCAGTTTGTCAGTTTGGAGCATGATAAACCCATCATTTAGACTGTGGCTTGATAATGTATAATGTATATAGAAAATATATCAAGTCAGATGATGTAAGTGCAATGGAGGACTCTGTGTAACTGCCTGGAACTTCCTGGTTACAGTGCTTCCCCCTGAAAGGCCTAATTTGTCCTTGAATTTCATTTTTTTATCCTAAAATTTGACTCCTCTTTACTCCCTCTCTGAAAAAAGGTCCTTCCTGGTTAGAAAAATTATCCCATACTTTTGTGGTTAAGAGCTCACATAATTGCAGTTTTTGAATCACTCCTTGAAACCAACCTATGACGGACATCATGTAGATGTGAACTGAATTTTCATCGATGGCCGTAAATTTTGTTTTACTTCAACTGATTTGATCTAAAACTATTTGCATTGCTTTTCCAATTTTTATCTGTATTGTTTTTAATTTGTCCACAAGGTCAGTGATGTCTTCTGAAATACGGCTTGAACTCACTGAGGTCAGCGCTGGTGGGGAACTACAACTACAAAGCAACACATGCGTACACACTTGCACAGTAAATGAAAGATCACCTTTCAGTAACCCACTTTAGAGTTGCCTGTTGACAGGATGATCATATTTGCTGTCTAGACAGTAGCTGGCTGAAGAGAAAACCGTGTGGTGCGTCATGTCGCCGCCCATCTCCCTCTTTTATCACCCCTCTCCTCTTCCGTCAGAGGTTTATCCAAAATCTGTTTTCCTTCTTCATCTCAAATTCTTCACAATGATGTTTGGACGTTTTGAAGGCTTGTTCTCTGGGCTTCTTTCTTTTTACTCCGGAGGTTGAGTATGAGTTGCCACCTGTTTATCGCTGCCGGAACAAAACCTTACAAGATTAAGTTTCGAAGTTCCAAAGCTACACATTGTAGTCTCAAAATACAGCAGTAACCAGTAACCTTTTGATTATCCACCTGTAAACATTATTCTTACATATAAATGATGGTAAAATAAGCTTAATATATATTCTAGAAACCCTAATAGTGCATAAAATCAAACAGCAACTGGAATACTTAATTCATGTCCAAATAATGAGTGGATATAATGAGATTTATGACTAGCTACTTTGTTTATCTTCAAAGCTTCATTATTCCGACAGACAAAAAAGAAAAGAGGCTTTCTCAGCCGCCAACTGTTTGGCCATTAGACCCCCCACACACTTTGTTTCAGAAACCCAGTATACTTAATATTTGTTTATGAATGCTGACATTCTCTCTGTTTGCCATCATATAATAAATATTGGTCAATTTACAAAGGTATGTTGGGCTTTAGCTGTATAAGACAGCTCAACTCCACTGACGGAGCTCGTAGCAAGGCTGCCAGGAAAAACAATGTCCTCCAGAAAGAACAATTCATCTGTGCCCCTCTTGGGGGACAGGGTAAAGTGTGCTGGGGAGGTCAGACTTCTTGCCCACCAACTGACCCTGGCACTTACTCATGGAGTTTCAACAAGAGAAAGCGAATACATTTTTGAGACTAAGATCCGCCTCCTGGATTGCTTACTAATTAAGCTGCGTTTGTCTTGGCTTTGATTCAAGCTTAATATTGAACCAAGATTCAACATAGAACAGCAATACAGGCCAACAGAGAGCAAGAGAGTGCTGAAAGTTTGACTCCTGGGAGTCTGCGGGCTTCTCATCTGAAGATGTGCTAGCGGGATACATGCATCAAGACCTCAGTGACGTTCAATTTTCAAAAACAATATCTCCTTTCTAAAGTATCTCGTCAAACTACTCTGTGAACATTTTGGAAAATATTGGTGTTATGTCAAATCATTAGGAAACCCCACAAAAGAACAAGGAGAATGAGTTTACTGCTTAAACCTGTTGGCCCAAGCCTCCCCCAAGTTAAAATCTTGAATGTTTTTTCTGGGTAACAATTCCCCTGAAGGCTTAAGACATTGCTTATACAAAACCATAAATGAGATAGGATGGCCACACAAAATCTCATTTTGGATGTTCTGTAAAAGATGTCATAGAAATCAGTATGTTGTCTATTTCAGTTTGTTATCTATTTTTATCTTTCTATTGCTGTCAGTTTGTTATCTATTTGAGAGGAGATGTATCCCATGATTGGGAAATTGTTTGGGAAATTGTGAAATTGTTTTTCAAATTGGGAGCTGATTGGGAAATTTGAATCCTTCTACTGTTGTTGTCTATGTCCTTTTCAATATCTCTATTTATATTTATTGTTATATTTATTGTTATTTTTATTGTTTAATGTATTTTGTTACCTGTCTTCTGCCCTGTGTTGCTGCCAAACCAAATTTCCCCCCGAGGGATCAAAAAAGTAATATCTTATCTTCTTCTTTTTCTTTTCCTTTCGGCTTTTCCCTTTCAGGGGTCACAACAGCGAAACAACCTCCTCCATCTAACCCTATTCTCTGTATCCTCCTCTCACACCAACTACCTTCATATCTTCTCTCACTACGTCCATAAACCTTCTCTTTGGTCTTCCTCTAGACCTCCCGCCTGGCATCTCCCATTCCAGCATCCGTCTACCAATATAGTCCCTATCCCTCCTCTGTACATGACCAAACCATCTCAGTCTGGCTTCTCTGACCTTCTCACCAAAACATCTAACATGAGCTGTCCCCCTGATGGACTCATTTCTGATCCTATCCATCCTCGTCACTCCCAAAGAGAACTCAACATCTTCATTTCTGCTACCTCCAGCTCTGCCTCCTGTCTTTTGTGCATGGCCACTGTCTCCAAACCATACAGCATTGCTGGTCTCACCACTGTTTTGTAAACCTTTCCTTTCATTCAAGATGAAATTCTTCTATCACAAAGAACCCCTGAGACTTTTCTCCACCCATTCCAACCTGCTTGAACCCGTTTCTTTACCTCTTTTCCACTCTCTCCGTTGCTCTGGACTGTTGACCCTAAGTACCTGAAATCCTCCAACTTCTTGATCTCCACTCCCTGCAGCCTCACCATTCCACCCGGGTTCCTCTCATTCACACACATATATTCTGTCTTGCTGCGACTAACCTTTCATTCCTCTCCTTTCTAGAGCAAACCTCCACCTCTCAAGATTTTCCTCAACCTGTTCCCTGCTCTCACTACAGATCACAATATCATCCACAAACATCATGGTCCATGGAGATTCCTGTCTAACCTCATCTGTCAGCCTGTCCATCACCACTGCAAACAGGAAGGGGCTCAGAGCTGATCCCTGATGAAGTCCAACCTCCACCTTGAACTTCTCTGTTTCACCTATAGCACACTTCACCACTGTCTCACAACCAGCATACATGTCCTGGACCAGTCTAACATACTTCTCTGCTACTCCAGACTTCCTCATACAAAACCAGAGTTCTTCTCTCGACACCCTGTCATATGCTTTTTCTAGGTCTACAAAAGCGTGATGTAGCTCCCTCTGACCTTCTCTGAACCCTAAACTAAAATCACATTGACCACGTTTAGAGATACATCTGAGAGCTGGAGCCAAGCTTTAGGCTGCTTGTTGATTTTCTTCAAAGTCACGACTTTGTTAAATTATTATCAGTATTCTTACCAAATGGCGCTGGTTTTACTGCCGCTGGCTTCCACTTCTTTTCTTCTTGTATCAAAACTGTGCAAAACTGACTATTACTTTACACACTACTCATGAAAATCGTGAGCTTCAACTTTGTTCATCATATGAGTTAATTGTTGTCGGTTTGTTTATAATCTAGTTGTGTCATATGGACATAGATTACATGTACTTATATCTGACACCTTTAAGAGCTCTCAGTCACAAACAATAAAATAGCAAAGGTAGTTCATCGCGCTTCATTCTGTACATCATCAAACAGGTATGCTTAGACAGTTGAGGCATTCTTGAGTGGACCAGTTGGGTCTAAAAGTTACCTGGTGATCTTTTCTTTTTTGTTGCATCTATGAATGGTTACAGCTGCCTTGGCACAATACAGCAGTCAAAAGCCAAAACCAAAGCAAAAATAGCTGCTTGTGGTTTCTAACTACAGTACTGTGAATACTGCAGCGTTTCAGTTCCTCACTTCTTCTTTCCCCCGGGTCAATCGTTGGAATACAGAAGATAAAAGATGTTAAAACTTGGTTGTATTTGAACAATCTCTGATGTAGTTCAAGTATTACAAAGTAAGTGTAACATCAAGAGTCTGAAATAAAGTTTGAATAAACAGAGCTGTGATCCCTTGTCAAAACCAAGAAATGATCCACTCATCTTACAGGTTGCACTGAGCGTGTAAGCATTTGAATTACCCTTCCTCCTTAAGAAATGCAGTTCCACAAAATATGACTGTTCAAAAGATTGGTCGCACATTGGATGTGTCAAGGTCAAATGCTGGTTTCGTGGAGCGAAGAGTTTGATGAAATATGTGCACTTTTAACCCGCCTGAGCAGCTCAGATGTACAAGGGTGAGATCACCTTCATCTTCTGGGGGAGACATCGGCTTCAGAAAAAGGCTATAGCTAAAAAAAGTGTCTGAAAAGGTAAGACCTGCACAAATATGCATTTGTTGTGTGTTTCGTGCATTTCACAACTAATTGGGCTGACTGTGGGGTTGGCAATATATCAAATTTCTTAAACGCCATTCATAATTTTTCAAAATTATGATTATTAATGGGAGTAAAGTTCCATTTCAGAACCTTCCACTTTGAAAAAATACAAATAAAGCATTAAACACAACATATTTTACCAATAAGTGACAAGAGAATAATCACACAAAACTCAGTTAGTAGTTTTAAGAAATGTTCAAAAAATTGGCAAAAGATTTTTTCATGTTAATGTGTATTCTGTGTCTTATTATGTAGTCACATTTGTAACACCTTTATTGTGTACACGGTTGGTATTTTTATTTTCTTAAGTTGTGATTTGTATATTTAAAGAAAAAGAAGACAGCTTCCTGATCTCAAAAAAATCAGTCTTTTTACCCTGGCTCTCCCAGAGTTCTGATAATACCTTCACTCCTAATGCTCAAACATTAACCCTCCCACACTGATTAAAGTGTATTGAGACTCATATCACACTCCTCAATTGTTTCATGTCAACACATTCAATCTGTTAGATTTATTCTAACATGGCTTGACATCTCATGTTTTTACTCTTATATGTTGAAGTTGTAAGAAGTTGTAAAAGACATGTTGTGAATCAAGACACTGACCGGGTCCTCGGGCTTTTGGCTACTGTCATACCAAGGCTCCTCTGAAAGGTGGTCCCGTCGAATCAGCGTGAACTCTCTGATGAACACCGCATCACCATCGTTGGCCCACACAGCAACCTAAAATCAAAACATTCAGTGGTCAGTGACATTTCAGTTACAAGATGGCGGTTTTGCAACTGTGTACCTGAGGGTTCCACCTGGGTGGGATTCAAAACCAGAGCTCCTCAAGTCATATCAGTATCTGATCGAAAACAGTCTGAATTTGGAAGAAATATCCCTTGTTAGATGGGGATGCTCAAAATATATTTGAGGTTTTGAACTGAATACTTTGCCCCTCACCTTTAGAACAACCTGCCCGAGAGGTCATAGCTCACAGTAATTTCGATTTATAATAATTAATAATTTTATTGATTTTGTCGTTTTTTAAAATAAGAATTTTTAGAGACTCTTTATTTTGCTAAATTCTGATAGTCTCAGTACCTTTCGGATAAAACCGACTCGAAAAGATGTATCCTCATATTTTTCTTGTTAATGTTGATTAATGAAACAACTTCAGTTCTGATCAAAGTGCCAAATATTGATTGTCAGAACAGTATCTATTTAAATGCCTATCCTTTCAAATAATGCTATAGTTATTGTTGATTGTCTGTTGATTTTTTTTACCCTCTTTAACGTTTTTATTTATCCTTATGTTAACTGGTTACTTTGAGTATTTCTAAATGCTGCCTTAGCATTTCGTATCGTTTATTATTGTACACCCTTCTACATGGATTAAAATAAGACAACAAGTAACCACGATGACACAATCAGCAGTTTATTTCTTCAACTTTCCACAGACTCATCTCTTTTACCACTCTGCTCTGGTGCAACAGCAATTTTGGGAAATGTAAGTAAATTGTAGCAAAACCTTGTTTTGTATTTGCAAAAATTTAATGAGGAATCTGCATTTTTTTTCTTTGGGTTTTTGATTCTGACCACATGTCGCTCCTGCTGATCGCGACGGAAAAAGGAAAGCGATATCAGAAGATGTTGTAAGTAACCAGTCTCACAGGGAAGACGACTGGGGGGCATCTGATAAGGCCCATTAGCAACGCAGCAGGGCCCACATTCTCGAGGATGCACGGAGCTGGGGCCCTCAGCTGCTCTCCATGGGTCATAAATGATCTGTCATGACCGGGGTCAACTGTCTGTGCCAAGGCAGAGCGAGGAAAAGCAGGGGATGTGGGTTTTGGGTACTTGAGGTTCTTCGCATTGAAGGGGGTTTTACTTGTGGGGCAAAAAATGTGCTGCTAAGCAACTGCAGCAAAACTTATACCAGGTTTCTGTGGGAAAAAGCCACAGAGTGGACTCTTAAACAAGACAAATTAAAGCCCCACACTCAGCACAGCTTAGCTCCAGTCACTTGGACTACAGGCATCTGTAAGAACGCCATAAGTCATTGCAGGAAAATGTGGGCATGAGCCTCCCCAGATGACCAAGACCATAATGTGTAAGCATATTTGTGTCCCGTATGGATCTGCTCATGGGGGGGGACAAGAAAACGTGGTTTATCAGCTAAAAATGAATAATGGATTTTATGACATAATATCCACCTGCAAACTGCAACATGATGTGTCAAGATATGTGAGAAACTGGTAAAGTACACAGCTGGAAACAAGTGCGTGTTTTCAAGTTGTCCTAAGAGCATAAAGACCTCCAAACAGAGAATGCAAATGACTGATATTCGAAACCTTTATCAAAATACAGCCATTTCATGTCTGCATGCAACATGAGATCGACGCTGACATCGTCATCTCTGCCCCCAGCGCTGAAAATAAAAATGTTGCACGACTACAAGCCAGAGATAGAGCAGATATAATTCACACATACAGGCATGGAGAGAAGGTTTGCCAGCGTATGCTTGTGCCAATGTGTGTCTGTGTTTGCATGTGTTTGTGTGTGTGTGTGTGTGTGTGTGTCAGCTAAGATGCACTGAAAACCGCGTTAGTGACCAGATGTCCTTACTCAAGGCTACAAGGAGGCCTGGCTGAGACGAACATACTGGTGTCTTTCTCAGGATATTTTTCGTCTCTATCCTCCCAAACAGTTTTTTTCATACACTCTGTTTGACAACCACTTCCCCCCTGTTCTGAAGTTTGCATCCATCCTCTTAAAAGACATGAGATATACTGGAAAAAGCTACAAATTATGGCTGCTTTACTACGGATTTATGAGAGAACCGAATGAAAGCCATGTACTTAGAAAAAACATACACACACACAAGTTGGCTGACACCGAGCATCGCGCACACCCCACTGGATGACATATCAAGGAATGGAGAGGGGAGCAAGACTCTCACAGAAGTAGGGTGGAAGGCACTGACCGCACCATTTATTCGCAGTTCCCATCAGTTCAATGAGGCATTTAGAATCCTTTAGCTCATTGTTTTTCTTTTAGTTTATTTAGTTTTTTGTTTAACTTTCTCTGCTCTCATGAGCTTCATTTGCAGCTGCAGCAGGCAGCTGTTCTGCCTGATGAACCCGCTGTACACAACCTGCCTAGCAACAAACAACAAACATTAGCAACTGGATGTTGTAAATAACATTTTGAATCAGATGTCTTTTGGGGCCCCATTTAAATGATCTATTACACATGTAAATCAAATGCTGTAAGTGCATTTAGGGCAAATCTGATTTTGCGAGTTATATGGATCATAATCTATGTGCAAAATAATGAGAAGAGTCATTGTAGTCAGCCCCTTAATGAATCATTGCTGGAATTTTTGGTGAAATATGAAACCAATAAGATTTAAATATATGGTACATCATGACATGGCCATAAGAGAACTTGGTGTATCACAGAATCACCCACATGAAAAGAAATTTAGTGAGACTGACAGCCGCAATGGGACAGGTTTCCTCAGGATAAGCCAGGAGCTTGCACGTCTGTTAAAGCCTGGCTGGATAAGCAATGTTTACAGCAACATTCATCTTCACTGATGCGCCATTATGTGGTCTTTGGCTGGTGGACACTCTTCCCCATGCCGTCTCCCAATGATATGATCTATCAATAACTCCATTTGAATCTGTGACTCAAGAATTAGTGAGCACATGCAGTGACCTGCCGATGCACTGCGGTTCAACAAGTCGAACTACATTGGACTTACATTGTCTTCCACTGACGTAGCCAGAAGGTCAATAGGCTGATTAGTTTTCCATGATTTTTCAAATTCGATGAACATGACAGATGAGTCCATCGCCATGATTGCTCAAAAAAGATATATTGTTTCGATGATTGGCTAATTCTAACAACCGTTTTGTTAGCCCAACAAAGGTGCGGCGGACACAACTTTTTCCCGAGTCCGTCATCTGTGTTTTCCTGCTTTATATTTTCTAGGCCAAAGTGCGTTTTACCTGATGTCTGTTTGTTTAATTCATAAAATGCATCCTTCTTGGATTTGTGTTGCACACTAAATAATGTGCCCTTTAAATAGCAGGAAAATACTGTACCAGTGGAAAGTGCAAACACTTTCCATTGTCTCACGATATTAAGGCGCCAAAAAGGCTGCTCGTTTTCAGTTCTGGGCACACAGATGGGAATGACTTAATTTGCTTTTTAAACAACATGGAAGCCGGCTGCTCATATGCAAGAAATAGCATTAGCATTGCACTGAGCACTGCATTAAATGATACAGTCCCAGCTATGTGCAAATACTTTAACTCTTGTTGCTAAATTGGTGAATGTCAAACAATCTGAAGCAATAACCTGTCACACTGTGAGCAGTAAAAGTTGTTGCACTCACCAAAAATTGCCTAAAAAATATTTATCATTGCAAGTGACTGCTGAGCTGGAGCTTGTACAAACACACTGACAGAGAACACTCTGTGGATTGATCGGCTAATTTTTATTACGTGATAAGAGGCATCAGACGATGGGAGGCCCTGCCGCTCCACTCAATTGCAGTATTTTTGTTGAACTGTAATGACCATGTTAACTTTCAAAGAAGCACACTCAAACCTGGGCAATGTGTTAAGTTTATTTGCAATGAACACAACAGAGGTTAGGAATACACACACTCCTCATCAGAAGAGCGTTGTGATTGAAAGTATCACCTCTGACAGTCACCGGGGTCTCTGAAAGTACACAGGTGAGGCTCAGATTGTGCACGCCTATGTGTTTGTGTCAATGTGATAAAGGGCAAGGGTGAAAGTAAAACAGGGAACCAGGCTGCTGATTCATTAACCTTCATGCCGGGTCAGATTTCAAAGAGAAGATCTCTACCACGGGAAAGGGAAGGAAGTGAACTCGGGGGCTAATCGCACATAATCAACAGTAATAACATCAACCTGATATTATAACTGAGCTTTCCTACAACACGGTGCCAGCCTCCACTGTTTGGGTGGAAACTGTGAAAGGTGAGTGACTTTTACCATGCAAGAGCCGAGCAATATCTCCACTTAGGTTATGCATTCCCCTGCCTTTGATTAAGTTTCCGTCCAATGTTTAAATAAGGGCAGCCCTTTTTCAAAACTGACTCCTGTCTGAATGAAACCTAAGAGGAAAAGATATTTTTGCTAATCCACTTTCAAGGAAATTTATGTGAGTTTTCACTTAGCACATTAAGGAAGAGGAAACATTGTGGCATTCTTTTCCCCTCCCTCACCATTCCTCTTTTCATAACCTTGGAAAAAAGAGCACCTTTTTTCTTATCTGAGGACCTGTGCCATATCCATCCCTGGTCTACATATATATGAGAGAATTTTCCTGCTCACCATGGAGGAACCATGGGATTTTTATGCTCTTAACTTAATATTTGCTCATTACAGACCAAAGCCTGTAGCTCCTCCAGGATCTTGGGACTGATAAAGATTAGAGTCATAAAGGCCACGATAAAGTATTTGCTCGCTTTAGGCAATAAGGCACACTTCTGTATAAAAAAAGGGGGGGGGGGAGGGGAACACTGGTAACAATTGTCCATTCAATTGGGTCATACAAGATACCTACTTGAGACAGCTCGCGACCGCACCGCTCTGAATAAAACTGAACCGAAGTTTTCATCGCTTTCTCTGATTCTGATGAATTGGTCGGTTATCCGAATGTTTCTTCTCGTCCACTGAGGATGCTCCCTCTCCCCCGGCTTCTCGGCCGAGTTTTCCCTCGCCTTGATTTACTGATCTGTTTCCCGAGCACAGCTCAGAGTCCAGTAAACACAAAGAGAAGAGTGGCAAGGAGCTAAAACTGTCTCCATCACTGCCCTTTTAAACTCTCCCCACATCTCATCTGTGGAGGAATGAGGACCCTCACTGGGGAAAAAAATGAATATAAAATAAACTTTGAAACTTTGATGATGAAAATGAAAAATTTTCCTGGAACTGTCAACACATCCCTTTGTATTCATGCCGTTACTCCCATGCGTTAATGTCTTCCTAATGATGCATGAGCATTTCTTTGACGCAGCCACTCCTTGGGAATGCTGCTCGTAAACTTGGATCTGTTTACTGCCGAAAAAAGATCCTCAGAGAACATTGAGCCAAGGTGGATCAGGTATAAGTGTGACCCAAGTGTTGGAAGAGACAGACGATAATGTTGCAGAGTCTATTCGGATCACGCTGCTTGTCAAAAATAGCTATCAAATAAGAGACACAAGCTGGGTCTGCACCCAAATACTGTTTCACAATTCATACATGATGAGAATCTTGTCTGTCCGAGGAACTGCTTGCAGGTATGTTTATGGTTGTGAGAATATGGACACTTGGACAGCCCAGTGCTCAATGGAAGACATGGATCCACACTGACCTCCATCTGTAACTGGGCAGCTGCTTTTGCAGCTTGATCAGAACTGTGTTTACAGTGTTTACACAAACAGACGTCTTTGTGATTAATCAACAGAGTAAGTGGGCAACAGGTTTGGAATGATGGGAGGCTTTAGATATTTCAAAGGTGAGGCCCAAGAGATCAAGTCCACCTCTCTGACAATTCAGCACATATTTACAATAAGTTCTCCACTTGCAATTTAATCGGAAAGTGGCTAAACAGCTTTTTTTTAAGTCCAGCCTGTATCGCTGTGTTTGGCCAGTAAAAGGCATTTGGGATTATCAAAATTTCTAAGTGGGTGTTCCTGTGCACTGATAATCATAAATCTTTTACACTGCTGTTCATCAGGTGAGTGACAGTGGTCAGCGAGACATCATCACAAAATGCTGACTTGAAAAGTGACTTCTTCCTCCCCCGCAAAGCTTCATTACACAGCATTGTAAATGGGAAACATAGCTTATATTGCGGGTTTCGTAAATCAGTTGGATGTGTCCATGATGGTTGTCAGCTTTTCCTTTGGTACTTTTCTACTGGACCTATGTGGGAAAATACCAGCGGCCAGTTGTTCGCCAGCATGATGGCTTTGTTGAATGTTCCTGGGTGTTGGGTAGAAATACATCTTTTTCTTTCAATCGGGAGAAAAAAAGTGTGTGGTAGGTGGACACCAATTTGATGAAAGTAGACAGACAGCAAAACTATTAACTTGCAGGCTACATCCAGAATAATGAGGTGAAAGACACTAAAAAGCTTCCCTAAATATGAGCAACAGAGGAGTTGTGAGAAATTTCTCTGTCAGCCTTCTACTAAGCGCAACACCTTCCACACAACACAAAGTCATTCAATCCCATATTCTTGTAGAAATATTTATTGGAGGGGCTATAGAGAGAATAAACAAAATAAATCTTGGGGTTTTCATCCTCCGCCTTACAGACAGTGGAAGGCAACTGGATAACTCATCTAAAGAGTTAATCATCTATCATTTCATTCCATAGTTGTCAGCAGCCATTTTTCTAGAAGTATCTGCTGGCTTTTGTGAAAATCCCTTTGGACCGCAAAAGATCAGCCTGCAATGCAAACAGAGAGCAAATATTGTAATGCTCACACCGGCTGTGCCCTCCTAATAAATCACGATTCATCACTGTGAAGCTGACCACAAACTGACTTGTAACTTGAGCACTGAAACAGTCCAAATGTGCAACATTAGCAAGTAGCATATTTCCTGCTAAGTAGACAGATTAATCCACCTGTTCACCACGTGTAGAGCCGCAAGGGACCATCGTGAAATTTCTACCTTCTCAGGGAGCTAATTACATGGCGGCACACCCCGAGGTTCACGTTGCTTGCTCACAATAACACAATACGGAGCTATTAAACCCAGCAAGGCCTTTTTATCCCATTTGCCGGCAGGGAGACATCTCAATATAAAAATAGCTTCTCCTCTATTCACATTAATGTCTGCACCAGACGTGGTGCGGTTTTCCCGCTCAGGTAATGACTGCTATTACATTTAATATGGAGGTTTTTAATGAGGCCCTCAAAGGAGCTCTGACAGCTCCGAAAACAGCATGGAACACTGTGACAATGCCAGTAACCGAACATGCACAACCACAAAATCAAAAGTGTTTTTTCTCAAGACAATAAACTGCACCACAGCCACTGTGCTTCATTGATTCTTCATGCTTTTCCCTCTGTGGTGGTTCTGTAACTGAAATGCTCGCGCCACAGCGAAGAGACTGAACAACAGAAATTTAGCCAGCGAGAGGAGAAAAACAAGTGAGGCAGCGCTTCAGAGAATGTAATTCCTAACGACTGGCTGAGACTGGCAATTCTGGCAAAATTCTGGCAAATGCAACGTACCACCGGCAGCAAAGTAGGGGAAAATGAAAAAATAATAAATTAAGAAATAAGAAAATTGATCTGCCAGCCATGACTAATTTGTTTGAACAGCACAGCAATTTCTGTCTCTGACGCAGCAGCTGTAGCAGACTGCCATTGATCCAGACAAGGATAGTTCCTCGACCTGAACGTGCTACATCACTGTGCAAACTGCTGGCACCAAAGAAAGAACTCCTAGATACATATCTGGACTTTCTCCGTGGATTACAAGATGAAGAAAACAAATAGAATGGATTTAAGTGAATTAACTTTGTCTGCAAAACAAACCAAGACATGGCATCAATTACCACAATTTGAAACGTTCGCAAACAAGCATTTCTTATCTTTACAGAGGCACAATGTTCACGATAAATAATGAAATCAAAGTTGTTAATTGCAAAAAACAGGAGGTCTGAGCAGACAGAATGCTGTCTATTGTATGCTACCACCTGCCATGACGTCCAGGGTCCGTGGTGGTAATGAGGCCTGTCAAGATGAAAACTGGATTCTGTTGCGAGGCAACATGGAGAGACATGTGCACTTTAAATAAGCAGAGAGAAAAGTACAAACCTATCAATAAAAACAAATACATATTATGTCACAAAAATTAAATTGTATGCAATATAATAATCAATACTACTATCAACAACATTTATTCACACAGATTGTAGCACTGGTGAAAAAGTAGGCTTTCCGGTATCTGTGAAGGAGTGGAGTCTCAACTTATTTGGTTTCTTACAGGCTGTGTAAGGAAACACTGTCCAGCTTTCATGGGTTCAAACAGAAATGTCAATGAGGGCAAAGTAAAGGCGCAAAGGAGGGAAGACACAAATTCGTTATTTTCTGAGACGTGACAGCTTTTTCCTGCAGACATCGTTTTTTTTTTTTAATGACAGAAGGGATTCCATTGTATGACTTGAGTGTTGAACCAAAAACTCAGTTGATTGCAGTAGCTGGAACAACACTGAGCCAACACTGAGAGCATGAGACACACGTCATTGCTGAAAATGCAAAATGGTGTAGGTGTAAACTGTACCCTGATTAATCAGTCTCCTCAATTATCTGTTCTCGGTCAGCTTTGATGGTCACAGCTCTCCTTCCAGTAAATGAAACAAAAAAACTTGAGAGTCCTCCGTGGATTCCGCTTCAAGCTACCCACCCAGCTTTGCATCTTCCATCACATCACGCCCATTTATAAAGAAAAAGGCACTCGTTTTCTCGACTTCTGCCCCTACCCATGATGGATGGCCTTGACCTTTTGTTGAAGCTGATTCCACCATGTAACACGGGCGGGGAGCTTATGTAGGGGCGAAACTCAAGCGAAAATGGATGGACAATCACGACTTGGTTTCTCCAAATCATCCATCTTCTCCTCCTCCGTCTCTCTGACCTCTCTGAGACTCAGACAGATAGACTAATCAGTCACTTAACTTCACACCAAGAGGAAACTCTATATGTCAAAAAATTACATTGCAGGGGTCAGTGATTGATTGTCGAAGAGTAAGTGCAAATGGATCTATTGAGATCTGAGAGAGAGGAATGAAACAGGATCATTTAGATTTTTGGTCATTTCTCCCCTCACTTTTAGGCATGGAATTGTATATTTGTAAGTAATGTCTTGATTTTTTAAGGTGCTTTTTAGATTGTGTAAAGATAAGTTGTTTGGGTTTATACATATATGTATGTGCACGAATGAAAATCTGAATAACATGTCACTCTCCCTCATTTCTTCAGAATCCTTTTTGATGTCTTTGTAAAAAAGTCTCTGTGCTGCATCACAAAATCAGTTTTTCACAGTCATTAATTTATTTTTCCTCTAGTGTCAGTGACTAACTGGCAGGGGAACAAGAAATGAAAAGAAAGTCGAGGGTGGAGAAAGTCTATGATCTTTTACAAAAAAAGAGACAGGCTGCGCAGTTTTTGAACAAGTAACAAGTATTGAACAAATATTTTCTCAAATGCCCAGACTTGACTACCGCCATCTTCACAAGAAAGACATGAAATAATCCTGTGATTACACGCCTACCGGCTTGAATCATATCTGTCAAAGAACCCTCAATCTTATTGATCCAATCCCTAAATAATCACATGAAAATGTGAATACGATCACCTGCAATACAGTTCAGGGTCAAATCGTGACCAGCCATGACAGCGATGCCTGTAGTCCCACTCTCTGGTCTAGTAATAGACTGAACGCTGCTTATTATCACATTAACACAGCACTGGCAGCAGTCCAGACATTAGGCATAGACATACTGGAGCAGCTGAGACACTTCAGGCCAGATCAATTTATTGGCTTCTCAGCGGCTCCGTTCAGAGGGCTATAAACTAACCACGGCTGCCGGCCTGTCTCAACGCCAGAGCCATGTGCAATGGCGAATGTGTGAACAAAGGACCACGTGCTACGACATAAGCAACAACAGAGACAGATGGCACAGTGGTGTGTTAGAGAAAAGCCAAAATTAACCAGAGGATTGAAAGTTTTATTCATAACTACATGCTGTGCGCATACACACATGCACATGCACACACACACACACATCTGTCCTCTTTCATCACATCGGTTCATAGAAGGATTAAAATTGACAGCTGGGTAGCACAATTACAACACAATGTTCCACATACAGCGGGCCAACGGGTTCACTTTTCAGTACGTGTGCTGTTGCAGAACTGCTTTAAACCACCAGGGTAATTTTACACATAAAGGTGACTGTCACTGGATGATTGATGATAACAGTTTATAAGGGTTTTTGTAAAGGGGCCCTACAAATTCTTTTTAAACTTCCCATTCACGCTTTAGTCTTTACTTATCCATGAAGGAAATTATATGTTTGATTTGAGAAATGGGGGAAATGTTTTTTGCTATATTCAGTTAAATTGAAAAAAGACAGACTTTAAAAGTTTAATGTAGCTCACAATCCAAGGCTTAGGTTCACCAGGATCAGCATGTTTCAATGTGATATCACTCTTGCCAAGAACTGAAGAGCAGTTACAGTTAGAGATTACTCCGCCTCTTCCTCCGATGAAAATGTTCACAGTGAGCAGTGGGGTAAAAATAACTTGCATAAAACTGGAGTGATTTTTTTTTTCCCTTTTTTAGCATCCTATTATGACTTTGCTGTAACAGAAATTACACAATTTGTACAACGAATAAAATACTTGGTTATAAAATCTTGTCTGAATTCCAGTATGTGAGGAACATGACACTTCTGTGGTTTCACAGTGTATTAATTTTGGTACCTCTGGCCATTTTCTGGGTGTCAACAATTTTATTTATCCATTCACCCAGTGTGCGGTGCCATCTCATTGGAAGCCTCTACAGAATTGACAATGGCACTTCCCCAAACACATATCCCTAAGTAAAATGCATGCAAGCTGTTCATGCCAGACCTCCCAGAAGACCAGTCCAGGAATGGCTGTTTTCTTTGAAATAGACAAAGAACAAATCTGGCAAGGGATCATGGCCACACATCATTGAAGGCCAAACTAATGAAACCTTGGTGGTGCAAAGCAAGGTACCCTCGAGTGAAGTGAGACAGAAAATGCAATCTGCAAAGATTTTCGTAGGACAGTGAGGGCCAACGAATTTGTTCCACCGAGTTTCCTGAACTGTTTTGGCCAACAGCAACATGTGCCATGAAAGTGCTGGTCTTCTCCAGAACACCGTCTGCGGTTGCTGCCGAATCACTGTTGCATGGCTGCTCCCAAATTAAGCCCCTCATTTGTGGAGCTGCCTGACCATAGCACAATCTTAATTTCCCTATTCTGTGGCATTCTTGAACCCTGACCTCATCTGGTTGGCAGCAGGGACGATAATGGAATGCCGCCCTGCGTGTTGCGTGGCATCTTTAACTACCCAGCCCTTCACTCTGAAATCCACAATCTGCAATTGTGCTTTGCATTATTGGAGGCCATCTGCACATCCAGCACAAAGTGGAAACATTTTGGATGATAACCAGTAACTTTTCTGCTCTTTACGAAGTGTGAAACTCAAACTCAGCTGGTTTCTCTTTGCTTCGGTGTATACGGGTGAAATTGATCAAATCTTTTATCACTGTGGCAGCAGTAACCCCATAATTCCGTTTAATACTCCCTTTGCTGCTCTCATTTTTTCACATACACTGACTGATGAATCAACTCCATATTTCATTTGGACATCTTTCAAACTTGCAGTTCAGTACTCCTTAAATCATGAGACCCTCTAAAGTTCAATATGCCTTTGTATGTTTGCCATAACATATAATTGTAGTTTACATTGACTGCTCTATGGGTCTGGTATGCAGACATATTGATATGGAAACAATTAAGGGGACGTCTTCATGTATTTATGCCTAACTTCAGGAGTGCAAATTAGGCATTGCACGTGCACTCAGTTCCTACACGCCACTCTATCAATATGATGTAAGAATTCGAAAACATGTTTTCATCTTTGTGTATGCAGAGTCCAATGCAATGACCCATGTGTAAGAAGACCCACACTGGTAAAAAAAAATCTGCATAATCCTTCATTCTCAAGAGGCTCCTTTTTTAGTTTTAGAAGTACATATATATTTTGTGGCAGGCACTAAGGGGTGGAGCCTCTCAGCCCAGGACTGAGGGCTGGGGGACGTGGATACACCATATATATATATGGCCGAATGTTCAGTAGATTTATCGTCATTTCCTCATCTACACACCACATTGGTGACCCCGACATGATGTGTCTACCGGCCGGCCCTGCCCAGTGGTCCTGATGGCCCGGCTCCGCCGGGTTTTCGACTAGATACACTCGCTCTCACACCCGGGGGTCCGAACTTGAGTTAAACTGGTGTGTGCGAAGTATGTCTGGCCAGGCGTTCGTAGGGATGTCAAGGAGTGGTAGGCCGCTTGTGCGGTGTGCCAGCGCACTAAGGTTCACCAGCAGGTTAAGGCAGCCCAAGAACCTTAAACGAAACCGGCTATGCGTTTCGACCACGTCCATGTCGACCTGGTGGGCCCCCTGCCACCTTCCCAGGGCTTTACACACCTGCTCACCATGGTCGATCGGACCACCCGGTGATCAGAGGTGGTCCCGCTGTCCTCCGCGTTGGCAGTGGACGTGTCACGGGCTTTTCTGTCTTCTTGGGTCGCCCGTTTCGGCACGCCGTCCGACATTACCTCGGACAGGGGTCCCCAGTTCGTGTCAGCGCTCTGGTCGGCCCTGGCTGGGTCTTTGGGGACGACTGTGCACCGCACGACGGCGTGCCATCCTCAGGCAAATGGCCTATGCGGTCCTCCGGTCCATCAAGGCGGCGTTGCGGGCCGCACTCTCAGGTGACAACTGGATGGATCGGTTGCCGTGGGTCATGCATGAGCTGCGGTCGGCCCCTAAGGATGACCTCAACGCCTCACCCACCGAGTTGGTTCTCAGTCAGCCATTACAGGTCCCAGGCGAATTTTTTTGGCTGAGAGGTCTGCTCCCCCATCCCGTCAGTTCATGGGTCCTGTCATGCCACTCGGCTCCCATCTTCTGGGCCCCGTCCACCATTGTTTTCAGCAGACTTTTGTGCCTGCGGAGCTGATGTTGGCTCGTTTTGATTAAAGTTAGAAACTCCTCCATGACGCAGCCATCATTTCTTCATCTACAAACCACAATATATATATTTATTCTGAAACTCCATAGCTAGTAAACACTGTCTGAGAGATCTGCAAACATAAAGTAGAGAGAACTATGAATGAAATCCCTGATCATTTCCAAGACAAACTATTATAAAGGGCAGGAATGAGATGTTCTACCATACATCTACACATCATATTTTCGATAAATCATTTCACTTTGTCACCCTCTGTTAATCTCCTTACTCCATCCTGAATTGGCAAATAAGGACTGCAGTTCTAGAATCCTCTGTTCAATCAAACTTCTCTCAAAGTCATAAGCTGAGTTTTTTGTCAGAAATTATGACAACAACTTAAGTTCATCTAGAAATGCAAGGCAAGTCCCAACAAGAAACAAAACATATGATGGAACCCAAAACAGGGTAACAGAGCTCATGATGTAGCACTGAAGTTCCTGGATACATAGACATCATGACGTTAAAAATGTCATCAGAAATCCTGCATACATTTCCCTCTAGCAAAAGCTTTGTCTGTTTTGGTTCATTTTTTGTGAAAGTTAATAACCATCCCCGTTCTTCAATTTCCATTGGCGCCGCAGCCAACTTGTATTTCGAAAGGAAGTTTCATTCCCTAGTTGCCATTGGTCGGTTCAGGTTTTCAACCCATCCGTCACGAGGTACCTGGGTGAGATTGACTCAAGAGGGTGAAGCCACTGAGGGAGGGCGGCCAGGTGGAGCTTTAAATTAAATTGAAACTGCTGCCAAGCTATGTTGCAACATCAATAATTATAAATTCTCAGATATCCATTACAGAGCAATTTCACCTTTTTTGTTAAAGTTGTTTTACTTGGATATGTTATGTCTCAGTTTGAGCAATATTTTCAAATACAACATACTCTAACAAAGGCAATGTTGTTTCCAAGAAAAGTCAAGCCAAGATGACATAGAAGAAGAACAATGACTGGCAAAAGAATGCTTCACTGTTAAAAGCACCCCAGTCTTCATCTGACAGATTCTTCTCATTTAAAACTAAAATTATGTGTGGCTCAAAACAAACCACAACATCATCAGCATAACTGGGGAAACCCACTTATTTGTCAAGCATGACTATCACTTCTGCAAAATGTGTGAGAGGCACACAACTGACCGCAGGGGACACACTCAATAAGGCACAACTACTTAATAAAGTCCATTCATTGACTTTTCAATAGTCAGTAGCTCTGATGGGGGGGATAAGCATGTTTGTCAGACGAAGACACTAAATAGTGGATAATCAACAACAAAAAGCAGAACATGAAATCTTTAAGAAGCTCAATCTGCAACCAATACACTGCTGCAAAAGCATTTTTCTAAATGATTGATGTGCAGAGAGAGAGCCAGTGTGTCGAGTCCCCATAGTTGTCAGTCCTAATGAAGAATGATTGTGGAGAGTTGCGACAATGACAGGGCACGGCGAATAATTATTCAAACATTGCTGTCATGCTTGTGCAATTGTCATTGTGAAGGTGAGCAGCTGGAATGCAGAAAAAAGATAGGGGTGTGGAGCCGCAGCCCCACGTATTATGATTTCATCCTCAACATGTCCTGTGTCGGACAGATTGGAGTTTCATTGCGAATTCTTGCACAGGGTATGAGTGATTTCTTTATCATGTCAGTGGACCCAGATTTTTCTAACTTTTTTCTTTAAGCTTGTCCTCACATGAAAATTAAATCGTTTTTCTGTGTTTGTAATAGTATTGCTGCAGGGATTCGGTTTTGGTAAAACCTTGTTTTGGTGAGCAACAGCATAACGTGTTTGTTTCTGCATAAGGGCTCCCTCAGGGTTGGCCAGCAAATGCTGTGTTATCTCAGGAAAATCACAGCAAAAGCAAGGCTGAAAGTAGCCTCCTTTGCTGTTGACTGTGTTCAGTTTAAACATACATTGTGAGGTTGCAAAGGTTCATCACAAGTGGAAAGAATTGGCTGTTGAGGGTGCTAGTGAACAAATCTCCGCCCAAACTGGTGAAGAAATTCTTTCCCAAACAAACTATTGTCAGTTAACACTTGACATGTTCCAACAGTGGAGCAGCTAGAGTGACAGTTTCTAAATGTGTGGGCAGAATTGCTCAGCATTCTTGGAGTAAGTGGTGTTCCTCTGTGTACACGACCTTTGTGTGTTTGACTAATTGGAAGTGTCTGGCCGTGAACATAGATTTACTGCAATGTGTCTTTCACATGGGTGGATAAATATCTCTTTCAGGGGGCAAAATATTATATATGCAGGGCCGTGTCCGCATGAACCCTGCAAGCTCTTCCCTAAGCCCTTCCATCTGAGCTGCTTCGGTATCAAACTACATCCATCTTTATCTTGCTAGTATGACTCATCTTCCATGGCATGGCACTTTGTTCTCATAGCAATCATTTTTAGTTTAGATGTCAACTGCACTGCCCGTTTCACTCTCATCACTGTTTGTTTTCATTTATCTAATGTTTTGTAATGTCAAATTGTGACCGACCACTTCCTGCTTTAACCACCTTACCACTGGGACTCAAGTCTTGTTCTTATTTATCTGTGACGCTTTGTAGATTCATTATGTATGTTTGAAGGGAGTATATTAATTCTCACCAAAACAGACTAAGATTAAGTTCTTGGACTGACTGCAAAGCAACAGTATAGTGTTGGTAATTTAAAGTTCACATAACAAAACAAATGTACTTAAAAACTGCTACAATCAAATCCAAACAACCTTGAATGCTGGAATCCCAATCTGTTCTTGATTAAGTGATGGTCTTCTAAAATTCAGGTGCACCTTCTGATCCCTAATTAATGAAAAGTAAAAACCTTTCAATGGAGGAGAGCTGAGACTTGGAGAGGTGGGACGATCACTGGTTGCCAGATTGCACTTGGTCGATTATGATCCCCTCCCTCAACAGTCACTTCCAGAGTACCCTTGAGTAAAGTACATAAAACCCTGAATACACGAGAGGTGGTAGCAGCCCACTGATCAAGTGCATTTGCATGCATGTTCGCACAAGAATAGGTCAAAAAGCAGGATTTCCCTGAAGGGGATCAATACGGATTTTTCAAAGAAGTTACAAAAGCATTTATGTGCTGGCCAGCTATTTCCAGGAGGGGTTTCAGCGAGAGAAATAGTTAATAATGAGAGTTTCAAAGGTGCCTGGAATCTGGTGCTCATTTCGACTGGAGTCTTTGTGGCCTACTGTCTGTGTCTACTTGCTGACATCTGACTGTCTTGTATCCCCTCCCTGTTGACTTTGGTGGTTCTCCTTCAAAGAAAATGGATACCGAGTGTCATGCTGGAGTTTTAAGAAGAAAAATGAGCTAAAAGGTGAGAAATTGTGCTGACAAGCTGGGAAATGTTCACACGGGATAACTATAAAAGAAAAAGATTCCACAGCGGTGCGTATGTTCTGCATGCACTGATGATGGTGGCTGAATATGTGCTACTGACATAAATGCTCGAAAAAAATATATAAAAAAGCATCCCAAGGCAAGGCAAATAATTGGATTTGGGTCAGCTGAACGTGAGTGTGTGTTCAGCAGCACGGCTGTGTTTGCACAGCTGGAGCGTGTGCCCAGGGTCATCTCAGCAGGGAGCAGGGTTCGGCAATGCTGGGCACAGCTACACAACAGGCCCACTGAAGAATCCCTGGATGCCTTCCACTCCATGATCTTCCCTTTTCAGAAACAACCATGTAAAGCTCACAAAAGGCCCACTGAAGAGTCACCATAAGAGCTGTGGGAAAACAGATGACTACAATCCTTAAAAAACAGCCTCATTGAGACAATGGCAACCTTATCATGCATTCACATATTTCGTGTTAGAGCAGCAGTTACAGACAAATAAACTACAGTGTGGTTCTATCCTTGGACATTAAGGGGCTGTATGTTCCAAAGTGTTTCTTTTTTTGTTTTGTTTTGGATTTTTTCCTCAGGGAACTTTTACTTGTTGGCAATGAAAGCGCCACTATTTTGTGCCAAGAGCACAAGCAATTTCCTCATGAGCCCACAAAGATCTGATGACCCATCTGCTCCCCCTGTATGGCTCTGCATTTGTGCTGTCCGACATTTTTATTTCGAAGGAGACTGATTTGTTATCACAGACATGCCAATTTAATCTTTTTATTGAAGTTTCTATTATTTATTTCTGTTGGTTTCTATTTGTGCCGAGATACACAGATGCAATAAATACATTTTAGTCCTTCTACTTTTTAACTTCCTAGACGAAACTTTCAGTGTAAATCAACGGACGGGCGGATGCCTGACCAGGTGCCATGACGTATATCAAGTTTTGAAAACCAACAGACTGCTGCAGCACCTTTGCATATAATTTCCTGCTCCACTCAATAAAATGCAGTGACTTGTGTCAAAATAGACTTGCAGTATATTTCACGTGAAGTAGACCGATGACAAGCCTCTGGAACGCTGTCGAAATCACTTGCTGCCTCTCCTCGAGGAAACACAAGAAGCAAATAGATCGGCTCTGATTGGCTCCAGCTGCGACCTTAATGACAGAGCCATTGAAAATATGGCCTAAAAACATCAGTAACAAATTCAGTTGACACACCCGGTACTATAACAGAGTTCCAATGTTACATTCATATCAAGGTGAAATGTAGCATTACAAAATGGAAGTCATTAATTTGAGTCTCGTTAATGTCTGGCAATATTGCAATTAACCTGAAACAAGCATCCACTGACAGTGAAGCAAAGTGAGGTATTTCGGTTTTGACATAGTGTAGTACCAATGTACAAGTTTACTGGCAGCAGCAGGTAAGTCACACCTAATGATACGTGCAATTGTCTTTCAAAGTCTAGTGGCTTTGGTTCTTAAGTTTGTATGCCATACTACATTAGCTGAGCCTCGTGAAGGGACAAAAACCCCTGGGGACATGAAACCCAAGAGCAGCCAAGGGGTCAGAAGCTTTACTGCAGCTAAGGAATCAAGGTTTATTGTCCAGAGGAACAGGTATGTCATGAGTTTACTTTGCGCTCTCCATGCAACAGGAATACACGCTTTTGCAGAGATATATCATGCTCAGGTTACAGCGCTAACAGCACACAGACAGGAGGATATCTCATAAATCATTTCATTTAGCCTGTCTTTATTACATGAAGTGGTGCGCAGGGAACCTGTGTGGGGCTGCACAGGGAGAGATGTAGCCACCAGACCCTAAAACTGAAACTCAAGGTCCACTGATTTTTGGACAAAACACCAGCACAGAACTGATAGCCACGCCTTGACAATAAATGGAATACTATTGCACCCTTACATATCAACTCATGTACGAACGGAAATATAATACATGTCTTTTGCGAGACATTTGGGGCCCCTAAATGGGAACAGACATAGTTCTTTCAATAATGGACATTTGAGACTCCTAAAATCTCACCGTGGCATCTTCAGACTCATCCTGATAAAGGTTCTCAAAACATGAAAGGACTTTTTTTCTTCCTGTCTTACATTAAAAGTTCTTCTCCAAAAGGTGCACGCCCCTCTTGGAAATTCCTGACAGAAGTGACTCTGCTCTTGCATCTTGAGTTTCAATCTGATAGCTCCGATAATTGCATCTGCAACCAAAACCTTCAATATGTAGTTCGAAGCTTGCTATTGTTACTGGCGTGTGTAACAGAGATGGTTTCACATTCTGAGGGGTCCAAAATAACTGTAGACATCCAGGTGAGACCGACAGATCACGATTTTATAACTCAAGTGGGGAGGGCATTCTGGTACCACTACCTGCCTGCTTTTTGGAACAAAGGCTGCAGGAAAATAACCGAGTCAGAACAGAGCGCAAGCCAGATATTTTCTCTGCTGGGGAAAAAACAGGCAAAATCAGGTAAAATCAGGGTACAGTTTTGCAATCCCAAGAAAACATGACAGAAACAAAAAGTTATGTTTGGAACTCAGATTATTGTATTGATTCAGGTGGCTTCCAAAGCTGAACAATGAGAGTTCCTATTACTAAAATCCCTGTGGAAGATGAATTGGCTGCCTTTGAACAGGTTCCCAACTTCTATTTCTACAAATTGGGAAACCTACTAGACCCCTGAGATTACCCTGGTGCCCATAAATGTGATGCCTCCAGCAGGTGGACAGGTAGTAAGCTCTCTGTTAATCTTTTAGAGTTGGGAGGGCAGGAAGACTGGGTCACTGAAAGGACAGAGAAGGGAGCCATGTGCTGGGCCAGTGGGGCGTGTTGGAATGGACTTTACACTGTTATATTCATTTCTGACAATCGTAAATCACAACTGCCACAAGAACTATAAGCTTATCAGTGCACGTCAAAAAGATATATCCTGATCTGGCCCATTTCAGCAGTTTGTTGGCCCCAATTGAAGACAGACAGTTCCACTATGACTAAAGTCAAATAAAATAAATGATATGTGCATTATTCTGAATCCCACATTCAAAGGGGCAGGACTTTTATTTACAAACATATTGATAGAGAAGCCTATTGGATTAATCACTGTCAACCCACATGGTCAAGAGGGATTAATGATTATTTTGTTGTTTCTGTGATTTGTCGGAGGCTGATGAAATGGCCCTTCTAATGCTCCTGTTTATGGACGAAGATTTATCTTAAACTTGATATTCATGCTTTGTTTTTTCTGGTCTGTGAGGAAATTAATTTCATGTATTTTTCACTAGTTCTTGCTGTGGAAGCATTACTGTCCTCTGCAAATATCACAAGTTTTCAAAAATAATGGGGAAATGCGATTGGTTAATTTGGGTAATCTAAAAACAGTAAAAGTTGCAAAAAGCAAGAAAATCTGTGACATCTGCAAGACAGATAAAAAAAAAATCCCTACAAGGTTGAGAAGAAAATTTAATCTGAAAAATGGCTACCCCCCCCCCCCCCCCCCCCCCAAAAAAAATTTTTTTTTTTTTTAAAAAACTAAAAAAAAAAAAAAACTCAAATTTTATAGT
>CAAKHD010014306.1:73956-94568 GCA_901007705.1 Fistularia tabacaria
CCCTAAGACGTTTCAGAGCTACCGTTCGCTTGAGAAATACATCCCGGAGTTTCTCTGACAATGTCACAATAAGTCTACCAGGACAAAGTACCTGGTTTGCACGAATTCCCCCCCACACACACACACACAATCTCATAACTGATCACTGAAGCATCCTGCGATCACTGAATCGCCCACCGCATTGAAACACAGAAATGAATGAATGCAACAACAAAAAAATAACAATCATGGAAGTATTTATGAGTTTCCCGGAGTAAGTTTGCCATTTTGTAAGAAGAACCCGGTCGTGAATTAGAAATGGTTAAAAAAAAAGAAAAAAGAAATGTCAGTCGTAGCGAAAACACCTGCTGTGTTGTATTTGGAGCGGTTTTTGTTTTTGTTTTGTTTTATAACGGCCGGATTGAAAGTGACAGGTGTTTGTTTTCAATACCCGCCAGGAAAATTCGGATTGAGAAGAAGAAGAAGGGAAATTGAAATGCGCTGGGGGGGGGGGGGTCTGTTAACCCCACGGAGTTTACTCTGGTTATCACGGGCACGGTGTTACGTCTACTCTCCACGAAACATCTGCGGGGTCGGAGGCGCGGGTCGCGGGACACTCACCTCCGCGCAGGCGGCGAGGAGAAGCAGTCCGGCCGCGCACGCGCTGCTCGCTGTCATCGCTCGCGAGGCTGAGTGGATTCGCGAGAGCGGAGGAGGCGATCGCCTGTGCGGGGTCCGGCTCTGTCCGCTCACTGCGGGAGGGAAGACGCTTCGGCTCTCCTCCTCCTCCTCTTCTTCTTCTTCTTCTTCTTCTTCTTCCTCCTCCTCCTCCTCCTCCTCCTCCTCCTCTTCTTCTTCACTCCCGCTCAACTGACAAGCCGAACGCGGCACACGGATACGACATGACAGTCCGCGTCCGGATATTTGGTTCCCGCTGCAAACACGTTGCTGCTAAATTTATGTTTGCATAGCGGGCGGGCGTGCGTGCGTGCGTGAGGCTCGGGGGCTGGGGGTTCACCCACCTGGCGCTCTTAAAGGAATACCGACCCGTACGTCGCAAGCGGGACCCCGCGCCCACCCGCGGCCCCGGGGGAAGGGGGCGCTGGGTGCTCCGCCGGCGAAGCGCAGACATACACAGTCTCGTAGCCAGAATGTATTTATTTATTTATTTATTTATTTATTTCAGACGCATTAATTCATTATCATTCAAAAACAAACACTATTATACGAACTTGTGGGATTTCTCACGTAGAATATTGGACACTTCGCAGGCATCATCTGGAGTCTACACTATCTTCAACAGTTTTCTTTAAAATCTTTTGTTATTTCTATTAATGTTGCTCCCCTTTCAACCATTCGACATAAAGTCAGAATGAGATGGTTTGGACATATGAGGGAGAGTGAATATCTTGGTAGAAGAATGTTTGGGGTTTTTTTAAATAAAGAGAGCCCGTTTATTCTGAGCCAAATTCAGTTATAAATACAGCACAAAATCAGCCAAATGTGTCTATTGCAACTGGACTTGAATTTCTTTCCTTGAAGATGTTTCCCCTCTCATTCGGGAGGCTTCTTCAGTTTGAACGTTTCGAACTGAAGAAGCTTCTCAGATGAGAGGAGAGACATCTTCAAGGGATGAAATTCAAGTCCAATCGACGAGAAGAGATTTCAACAAGAATTAACCATGACATGGATGATCGCCATTGACGTGTCAATTGCATTTAACCCATCACAGATGAACCATCAGCAGCAGGCACCCACTTAGCAACTCCAGGGGAGAGGTTATGGCTTCAGTGTCTTGCTCAACAACACAAGGAGGCTGGGAGGAGCTCGGAAAATCCTAACCAGGAATGTTTGGTTCCAAGATGACCGCTCTCACCACCTGAGCCACGCTGCCCCAAGGATGCTGTGGTTGGAAGTCCCAGTCTTCCTTCAGGGCACCCAGAAGAAGACTGAACAGGAGATTTATGGATGGAGTGAAAGAGGGCATGACGTTAGTTGGTGAGAGAGAAAAGGATGCTGAGGCGAGGCCTCGGGGCTGTGAGGAACCCTGAAGGGAGCAGCCGAAAAGGGATAGAAGGAGTGATTTGAGGTCTCCTTTGCTGCTGTATTTCTCAGTGAGCATAAATGCTGAATGAATGGATATTAAAGCTGGAGATTGGCCAACACTTGCCCAGTACTGGCACACACACGCAGGCCAGATCAGAGCCATTTATGATTAAGCTGAAAAGTCAGGCTGTATATAAACCAGACTTGGGCCGTGGAGGAAGGCGGATACTGGCCTGAGAAACACTAGCATGTGGTCCAAGTATGATGACTTTTGCTATCTGGGTTTGATCAGGAGACATGTCATAAGACATGCACACATGACCCATCTGCAAAACTTGCAATATTGCAAAGAATGTCTCGCCCAAATGTGGCCAACATCTGGTCAGGGTTCATTTCTTCTCATGTTCAAGGGCCATATTTGGCATCGGACATGAACATTGACTTAGGTTAAGTGCTGCCGCCAAAACTGAGACACAGGTCCACCTTAAATGGCCTACATCTGACTCGTGTCAAGCCGAGCTCATTACATTTTGGCTGCTTCTGGCACATGCAACACTCGCCAGTGCCATAACTGAAGGGCAAGTGCCAGAAGAGATCCAGATAAGGAAGATGGATCCTGATGAGAGCAATCAACAACTGACAGGCATTATCAGCTATGTCACGGGTTCAAACACCAAAAGGCTTTCACTGCACTGCTTATTCTGCAATTAAATCCTATTTCAAGTCCGTTCAGGAGCACAGACGGGAGTCCATTTCTCCGTGTAAAAACTTTAAAAGACATCCAAAAGATTGGATGAAATACGATTGTGTGGCTGTGGAAAGGTTTGGAAAAGAAATGATGACATGCTAGACTCACAGCTTGTTAAAGTAAAGACATTTTCTCTTCATATTTCCCATCATATATGTCAGGAAATATATATATATATATATATATGTGTGTGTGTGTGTGTGTGTGTGTGTGTGTGTGTGTGTGTGTGTGTGTGTGTGTGTGTGTGTGTGTGTGTGTGAAGACCTGGTCTGGTTCTGCTGTTCTGATTTGACCTGCCAAAAGATGAACAAAACTTTGGATTCCCTTGTTTTACTAATTACTTGCAGAACTGAATTATGTTGATTTATGAGAGTGAACCAGTACAACAGACAATCACAAATAGACAGACAATAATGTAATTCTTTTTTTATTCCCCATCTGTTACATCAAGTGGACCATGAACACTCAGGTATACTCGGGCGGTAAATGAACCATATGGAAGGCTGTGTTTCGGGCATCAGAAAAGACTGTGCCCACCTCTTCTGTCTCAAGTATGAAATTTATTAGTCATTCAAGTGAGAAGCCAGGCAATGCCAACTGTGTGCCATTTAAGGACAAGAGGAGTTGTATCCGAATCAAGCCCCAACTGCTTCCTCACTGAGATCAACTGGATGGAATGAAAAAATCAGCCTTCACTCGCTGGCATGTGATTGAAATCTCCTGCTGTTTCTGATTTACCTTGATGAGACCCATGCCATTCCTTTCTGTCTCCAATAAAAATAGCACTTTCCCCTGTTCTTAACCAAATCGTATTTTTGTGCAATTTAATGAAGGCCTGCAATATATCTTTGGACTTGAAGGGCCTCCCACACTAAAACAGGTCCAACACAAGGTCTAATGTCGCCCTGACCTGACGTGCTTTTAAAATAGTCAGCACAGTAAATAAACTGCGCTTGCAAAATGTAAGCGAAAACTAATTCAATGTTGGGATACAGTATATTCTGTTGATTCTCTGAGGACCAGTGCATTTCAAATTCCTCGAGTCAGGATTGCCAGTATTAGAAATGATGACTGACAACTTCTGTTATTTTTGACAACGTACTTCTGTTAAACTAGGAGACGTTCAGGTTCCTTGAATACCGTCCCACAGCGGTTGGGCACAAGGACTTGTTTGATTCTTTTGAGGCTGCCCAGGCTCCCTAAACAACAGTGTTCCTTGAAAATATCATCTGTCCCGATCTGAGCTCAAAGGACCGAGAGAGATGCCCTTCAAGAGCCACACAATAGTACAGGTATGTGTGGTATGAGCTACCTGAATTGCTGCCTGACACACAGGCTTGAATTCAGCTTAATTTCCATTAACACAGAGAGCGCAGGAATGTAAATGTTTATTTCCCCAGGAGAGGAAAAAAAATCTTTATCTGAATACTAAGATGGACTCATTTCCTTCCTTACTTGGGGATAAATGATCTTCCTTAGTGGCTCCTTGACTTCCAAAGCCTTCCTGCTTCTGTCATTACCGTGAAAATTTTCAGTGTCTTTGAAAGGGCAAAGCATCTGAAAGGTTCTTATTGAACTTTGACCGTCCCAGCACCCAAAGAGCACCGCAGACACCACACTAAGCCACCGCAAGCGGCAGATAATGCTCGGAGTCATGAATAGTTTACATTCATCCTGACTGCCTATGCATGGCTAAGCCATGTCCTCATGTTACAAATGCTGTTCTTATTGATGGACATGTTCAGCAGTATCACTCACCCAAAGCTCCAATCAGCAGAGTTGCAAATTCACAGCCCTCGGGCACAAATGTATTTTTAGGGGCTGCAAGCTTAAATAGCATCTATCAGTTGTTTGCTCAACTGATCATACGGGGGACTTTTCAATGCGGCAAGACAAATATGGGTTGAGGCAGCCCCTAATGACAGTGTTTTAGCAAGGATCTTTCGTCTGAATGCAATGATGGGCTGGATGCTCGCTGACAATTTGGAGGCAGCTACCACCTTCATGCCGCAGTTTATTTGTATAAACAAGCCGGCAGACATATATGACTTTACAAGTGCAAAAGAGTGTTCCTGTATCTACAGTGCATTTGTTGGTTTCATAGCAAAACATACTTGTTGGAGGTCAGCCCTCCCCCACCCCCCCATATAAGTAACCTGGTTGTCTCCCTTCAGCTGACACCAAACATGGCTGTTTGATCAGTTCCTATTTGGCCCCAGAGTCAAAGTGCTGCTTGTCACATGTGTTCAAAGAGAGAGCAGGAATTTGCCAGATACCAGCGAGAGACAGATCTTTCAAGGAACACCGGCTAGTTTGTTTTTACATTTAAGGCAGCTAACACATTTTGGAAAATGCAGATTTGTTTTTCATAAAAACATCCCCCCAAGCTTAAACTTCATGAATCAAGAGGTTGGCTTGTTGTTTAGCACCGATATTTATGCGAGGCTAATAAATCTCTCCCCTGGTGCTAGCATCACATTGTAAAGACAAATGGCACTGGTATCCATCTTCCCTTCAAACCTTTGGCAAACAGTAAATCCAAACTGTGAGACAATAACTGAAGAATACTTTGACAGTTGGGGGACATAGAGTTTCTTGCCAAAAAAATTTGCAACATGAAAAGATCAATAGCCAGGTAAAGCCAGTTAGCTTCAAGTGCCTGGAATCAGCGGAAACAGTTAGCATTAATATATCCAAAAGTAAAATCGACCTTTTCAGCAATTCCAATTTCCAATTTCAGTTAAGGCTTTTCTCTAGGGTAGATGGGAATCCTCACAGTCAAACCATTAAATCGTATACAGAGGATTTTTTGCTTTCACTTTATATCGGTTGAAAGATTTGACAGTGAGGGAAGCTCTTGACGAAAAGTCACCAGGCTTCACTGAAGGAGGCCTGCCTGGGTTACCACAAAGTCCATGGGACATGTAGTAAAGATCTGCAGGCCAAAGTGGATGTAATTCTTCCTATTTTACAGGTAAAACAAACTTCCAGTTTTATATTTTCCTCAGTTTGGAATTCATGGTTCAGTACATTTTAGGTACTTTCAGCAGACAAAAGAAGCACAAAATGCTTCTGCTTCTCATCTCTGTTTCATATTGAACACAGATTTTCTGAAAGGCTCTGACTGTTTCTTTGTCGATCGAACCAAAGTTGGTTCCCGTTGCAATTGCCTCAACCCAATTTAAGGAGAGAAAGTGCGGTTGACAGTCTTTGGTTGACTTGCAAGCAAGAAAAATGCCTTTTTATTTTGAGGTGAAAATATTAGTATATATGTCTGTTTGAAATAAACATACAAATATTTTTTGAGCAGTTGTCTTTGAATCCTTTTGGTTGAACTTTGCATTGCTAAGGTTTAATGTTGTATCTAAACATTATACTTTGAAAAACAGTCAAACTGCCGATTTTTTAAGCTTAAAAATACATGCATCCCACTAAATGTTGAGTGAATAAAAAGATAAACGACCCTGAACATACAATTTGCCACTATTTGGTTGCTATCCTCATTGTTGAATTGGTTCTGAGGAATTGACACATTATCTATCAGTGTTCTTTTGTGTGTCTGCTCACGAAAGGAAGTTTCTATAGCGAGAAGACTGTGTCACAGGAAATGCCGGGCTTGCTGAGTGTTCACCTGTCTGTCTGTCTTTATGAATGCTGAGTATGTCTTGCTGAGTATGTATATATGTGTGTCTGTCAGAGCAGATTTGTTTCAGCTGGAGGCATCACGTTCCACCTAGCATGTTGTGTCACCGCAGGCTGTCTGACTGCATCCTGCCACAAACACAGGCTCCAGAGGTCAACAATCTTCATGCTGCTGCTAATGATCAGCCTGAAAGTCTTAAAAAATCAGGAGCATATTTTCTGTCTCATTTGTAAGGGAAGTATCTTATTACATACAAATCCTAGCCTTATTTCCTAAAAACCAAATATGCTACTCTCGGAATATTCATCAATTTGCCTATACATTTAGTGATGAACAACTTTGGTATCCAGTTCCAAGCAGGAGGGTAGAGGAATCAAACTATATAAATCCAGGATTTCCTGTCATCCTGACAAATTTAACCAGACGTCTTCAGATATATCCTCAAATGATTTTCCATGGATATTGCAGCTCAGCAAAAATAATCAAGCCTCCTTTGTTGAGAGTATAAAAACATGTCTTTTTTTGTGTGAGGGTTACTTTTCTCAATAGCGATTCTGTGAAGAGGTACCTGGAAGGACAGAGGAGAAGTGTTATGAAGACACAGAGAACTAAATGTCACCAGGGATCATTTTCATCCACAAGGATCAGGCAAATACGAAATAAATGCCAGAGGACATTCTTTACCTTCTTATTCACGTCCTGTCTTAATCCCAGTTTATATTGTCCCTTTAATTACCCTCTCAGATTCACTCCTTGGAGTGGAATGTAATTAGTCAGCAGTTCTGTGAGGGCTTTTGTCCAATGCCTGCAAATGTCTGCTCATTATTTTGTCAGTGCATCATAAATCATATGAATCATCTGCTTTTTTTCCTGGACCGTAAAGAAAAGAGTAACAACTGTTCAATGTGGGTACATTGATGAACCTTGGTCAGTGCGGTAATGGCATTCAACAACAGATTTATAACACGAAAGTGTTTACATTGACTTCGACATTTACACAATTTTATCATTCATACAGTGAGTAATACTAAATAAAATCGTATTGACAGGAATGCAGAGATATTATTTCAACAAATACTGCTATTAACATTTGTTAAGGATTTGCATGTCAATTGATATCTTTGGATTAGTAGGATAGTAGTTTAGGATTAATTCTGATGCATTAATGGTTTATTCATTTGCCATCCCATTCAGAATTTTACCATGAGGTTACAAAGAGCACAAATAAATTAGCAGTTTTCATGTCAGTAAATGCTCATGCAAGATGTAAATATAATCATTGATAGGTTATGATTTAAGTACTGAAACTAAAAGATACCCATGTGTATAAACATCGTTCCGTCTTAATAAAATTACTGAAGTACAACATTTTTTGACGCACAATTTCATTTCACAGTTTTATACGTAAACCCCTCGTAAATGTTAACAAAACAAAAAAGAAAAAAAGATAACTAATCCTACTTTATGCGTAAAATCTTAACAGGATCTATATCAGCTCTGAAATCAGTTAGTTAATTAGCATAATGTCATTATTGCTTATTTTTGCATCAACTAATATTCAATTAGTGTTCCTTTTTTAAAACACTACAAACAATAATTGTTTTTATTTATCAATGAAACCTAAGTGGAGTAGAGTATCAGGGCATTCGAATTCCATGGTCGGCTTTAGAAGTCCTGACAGTCATATCGGGATCTATGTTCTCCCAAAGGTCTTAGCAATGCTGGCGTCTCTGCAGGGACATGGGACATAAAACATGCTGGAAAGAGATGTCATATAAGAAATGTTTATGGAGAAATGTTCATATGTCCCCACTGATATACATCTGTGAATGACGATATCGGGTGACCGATATATTTGGGGGGCCCAAAAAAATGGCGAGTAATGATAAGAGCAAAGAGTCATGCAACGACGCATCTGTGCCAGAGACTCAGCAGTGAATTCTGGTCATGCCGTCGAGGTCGCTTCAGTTTTTAGCATCTTGTGCTGCTCTACATAGCACTGAGACCACCTGGACTGACATGCTGCTGGGCTGACCCGACAAGGCCTGCGTGACAGAGAGCGGAGAGAAGAGGAATAGATGACAGAGAGCCCGACTGGGCTGTCAGGCACCACGTGGTCCACATCATGTTTAAGGTCCGTTCAAAAACGAGCTGGCCACATCAGGTGCTGTTCTTAAAGTAAACCAATCGTCCGGCTGACAAAGAGAAAAAAAAAGGAAAAGCCCTGGGGAAAGCAGAAATTAAGCATGGGGCTATTTCCCACGTTGTTCTTGGCCCCTGTCCGCCCCTGGAGGCTTAAAAGAACACTTCCAAAACAAAGAGATTGTCTGTGAAGGTGCCCAAATATCCAGCCCACGCATGTATGCTCACTCGCGCATAGACAGGCGCACTCACACCCTGGGACCAAAAAAAATGTTTTTCTAATTCCTTCTAAGTGCCTATTTAAGCAGCTGTTTTCTGTAAACACTGGCGAGGACAGTAGACCCTAGACCTGAGTTTTAGATCATTCTCAATTATATCATAATTACGAGGTCTCAGTGTGGTTGTCAGCAACATCTCCCAGAAAATATAGCTGTGAATTGCTGCCCCTTTGCCAGGACAAACACCCGGCCTGCTAATCCCAGCGCAGCTCTGAAAACGGCCTGTGACTGGATATGGTGGAAATATGGGGGGTTATGTGGGACAGGGACCCGGCCACACGAGGAAAAGCCTTCAGTGGTTATTATCTCGCCTCCCATCTGACCCGTTCAAAGTATGCGCTCATTGACAGGCTTAGCTTCTGCTCCTCACAGGTCAACGTCCAGTGCCCATCCAATTATGCAATATGAGCCTTTTTTCCTCCTTCCTGAGAAAATCATTAGAGAAAATCATTATCGGGGTAAAACCGGGGTCAAGGTGTGGCCTGCCAGGAATACAAGGGATTTCATTTTCAAATTAAACTGCTCACAAACTGACATTTTCTCATACTTTTAACCTTGTAGACTCATTTTCTGAGTTGATCCTCTCAGTGGGAAATGTGGATGGTTAACTTGGATGTCTTAGCTAATGAGCCGGCATCATTATTTGAGGATTACATTCAACAGGTGCAGATAGACCTTCTTAACAAGATTCTTGTCTATGTTGTTGCTATAAAGCTACAGTTCCTGTGCTGCTAAACACACACTGCATTTGTAGATCAGTTGTTTATTAGGAGCTGAAGTACTAGTTATTTCAAGAGGACAGCCATCAGCCTGTCCAAATCTAATTCATGTCTACGTGTGCAACCTCTCCTGCTGCATGGTCGGGTGGATGGTGGGGAGAATAATAGTGCCAAATTTGGCAGCAGTGTTTTCGCAGCTATTTTGGTCCGAGTTGTCAACTTTCTGGTGTAAATTCACTTTGCCAGTTCGAATACAGACACTTGGTGAAAAAGACAGCCTGACATTTTGACAAAATACCACAGTTCCCTTTTAATCTCGGCTTCATGTTTTTGCAAACGAATCACCGACTGTGTTTGAAATGTATTATGTTCACAAAGTATTACGTAAAAGATTCCAACTGACTCCAAATAATGGGCACCTTGTTATCAAACAACAGGAAAAATTTCTCCCGACAACAGAATCATTGATTTTTTTTTAACCATTAAACACAAATTGAGCAGCACTTTTTTTCCCATTTGTAATGTTATTATGAAACTTTTCGAGCCAACAATGAGCGTCAGGGAATATTATTTTCCAACAAATGTTTTTACTGAAAACTAATAGAAACAGGGACTTTTGGGAGCCAGGTTGATTGAGAGAAGTAAATACGTTGTGGCACTGGGCAACACATAAAAAAACATAGCAACTTATAACAATAGATATGTGTAAATACGATTAAAAATTTACTGTTAGGTATATTCATTAATTTTTTCAATCTAAAATGTTGCTGGCAACATTATGACGCACAGTTTAGAGCTTTATCAAGTGATCAAGATATCACCTGAAGAAGAAAAAAATTTTACCCAAAACTCATTCATTAATTTTCTGAATAATCACATGGAATTTCCAGACACAGTTCAAAAAATTGCCAAAAATTTGCAAGAAACATCTGAAAGCAGGGAGAGATTATTTGATATTAGAAAAGGCCCAGCTATTCTTTGTGATAATACATTTACAGTGACAAAGGGATCAATATATCTTTTACTTAAAGGCCTCTGAATAGAAGCAAATTTTGTTAATCCTTTCCTTTTGTATAGCCACACACTTTTTTTTACGTTTGTTGTGTTTTTTTTCTTTACTTCAGCAGTCATTGTTATGGTTCAACTCTGTTATTTTTCAGAACCAAACTCAAATCTAAATCTGGAGCGTATTTGTACAAGTAGTAGGAGTCGAAAGTCCTACTTTTACGACATCATTCAGTCCAGATGGGTGGTGCAGTTGGAGGCCAGGCCGTCCAACTGCAGGTGTATTTAATGTAGCTGCTCCACCAAACAGCACCAACACTCGTCCATCTCTCCCTATCTTTCCTCACAGTATGAAGAGCATGAAAGGGCAACCACTCTCACTTCCCTCCTCTCTGCATTCTTTCTTCCTGCAGCACCTCTGACTGTGTGTGATCTGGAGGTGAGACAGTTTCCCAGTAGCACACAAGTATCCATTACTCAGTCAGGAGCACTGGCACACAGCCTGTGGTTCTACCTGCCTCAAAGGGCACAATGAAGGGATTCCATGTGAGAATCTCTGTTCCTGTTCTGCCAGGGGTCCACAACCCTGCTGTCACCTGCACTCTGACATATCCCTTGGGCAAACCGAAGGGCAGAGTTCGCATAACTGATTGATCCTTTCATCCTGGATGTATGAAGGATGAGAAGAGCAACGGAGACTTGGCTCACATCTGGCCTCCACAGAGGAGTGGCGATATCTATTTAACAGGGGCTATAATAATGCACCATGGTGCGAGAGTGTTGCAAATCAAAAATATGATTATATGCATCATGAAGCAGAAAAATGGATTCCAATATTGAGGCAATTAAATAATAAGGCCCAGACTGCATGGAGGTGTACACACTGAAAAAGTCTTATACCACTTCTGTGAATGAACAAGAAATAACATGCCAATTTGAAAAAAAAACTATATCAGGGGTTAAAGTAAGTAAAATATTCTCATAAAAATTCAGGGAAAAAGTAAATATCTGAAATACAGGAGGTGGAGAAAAAAAATGACAAGCAATAAATTACATAGAAATTAGATTTCAACCGTCAAAGAAATATACATTACAATGAGTAAGATGACGTAAAATAATGAATATTTGAATTGAGATTAAAAGAAACTTTATGATACCTCTAACTAAAAAACATTAATAGTAACATTTTAATATCTCAATATTATATAATAATAATAATAATAACAATAACTATAGTTTTATCAATTTTCTATCTTGCACTGCAAATTAAATGAGTTGTGCTTTAAGAAAACTCAGAAAGGGTCTTCAAACTGCTAAATCAATAGGCCAGAAAAAATGACAACCCTTTATAATCTATTTGTAATTATTTTCCATCTTATGTATGTTCTATAGAATAAAACATAAGCTGACTACCTTACCAGATCCCCAGTGTTTCTTTCATGGAGGGAAATAATATTTAGGCAAATACTTACATCACCCGTTACGAGGTGAACGACATCCCATAGTAACTCCACTTCAACATTTGGGGAGCCGTACATGGTTCTCTTTACGTGCATTTGTTTGTGAAACATGAGACCCAATCCGCGCACTTAATGCCAAAACTTGTCCGAGGCAAGGACTTCATCCACTTTACTACCATCTAGTGGCAAATATTGGTGAAAAATATTTCTGTAAGTCGTGCTCTGGCCGTCAGGTGCTACTGTCAAAACATGGCCCTAATTTAGACATGCGGTAAAGTTCAACATTTATATCATTCACCGATTTTACGTGTCAGTTCCATAGCCTCAGTTAACTTCGTAATATAAGAATATCATTAATCCCAATTTTCAATATTGTTTGTGGCTTATACATTCACTTTGCTCAGACCTTCGTGCAACAGCCTAATCAATATCACATTTTTCTTCCACCCTTAATATCACTCTCATCTTTTTTCAGTCTTTTCATTTGTTTAAGTGGATATACTATATATTGTTTCAAAGACGCTTATGATTGCAACTTCATTACTCCCGCACGTCCTTGCAGGGTTCCAACCCTATATTGATGACATCTTATTAATAGTCTCAAAGTGGGTCATTTTTATCAGTTTATTTGTGTTAAAATAAGAGAGTAAATACAATGTTTGGCACAAATGGCATGATTGCATGTTAAGACCAGATTATAGAAGGATTCCTTCTCTGTTTCTCTTTCTTACACCATGATGGCTTAAAATTTAGCACCTAACATGTTGATTCAATTAAGGGTTTTACGCATAGTACTTGGAACAAGACATTTGATGCAAGTGAATTATTCATTAATTTGGTTTCAAATGATTAGTGCACATGCATCAAATCACACAACTGTTATTTATCACACCTTGCTTTGCCCCTATATGTGTAAAAACATTTCTGATTATATGTCTTCAAATGCACCTTGCAAGAAAATGGTTTCTCACTTTCATGTTTAAACATTCAGCTACACTGGAGCTGCATGGCAGATGAAGCTCATCACACATTGAAGGAGATCAAATAGAACGCCTAGCTAAACTTGAAATGTCTTAAATCCTGATCTGACTCTGATTCATCGGTCAGGCAGTTTTACTAGCTGAAAGCAGCCTTTCACAGAAATCCTCATTGGAATGTACATGTTGGCTCATTTGAATTCTTTCAACAATTTGTGAGTAAAAAATGAGATTTCCTTACACATGCATTTCAAGCACTCAATCGTTTTTATATCACTATTTAAACAATGATGTTTGTATGAATCTAGGATCACCCCAACTATTGGATGTAGGTACTGATAACAACTAACATTATTGTGCTGTTTTTCAAATTCAACCTCCCAAAAAATAGGGATTCTCGCTTCTTTTGGTAACAGTTATGATTTGTTTTTACCCAAAGTTGGATTTTAATGTTAAACTGATTTGCGGCTAAAATTAACATCTGCCTGATGTCTTTCTGACATTTAATTTAATTGAGTTCAACTGGATGTTGATGTCCTTTGCTAAAATTAGCTCCAACAGCCTTTGAATCCTTCCAAAATATCAGTTAATCCATAAATATATGAAATCGGTGCAATCACTGATTGACACAGATTGTATGAGTATTTCTCAATTTCGATACTTTTTAATACTTATCAAAATCTTCTTCTCATAGCAATTGGATTTGATTTTCTACCCTTGAAGACGTTTCACATCTCATCAGAGAGGCTTCTTCAGTTGAGAGGTGAGAGGTGAAACATCTTCAAGGGAAGAAAATCAAGTCCAGTTGTGATGATCAGGAGATTTTGACAAGAACTGACCATGACCTGGATGACTGAGAACTACTGAGAATACTTTTTAATACAATTTGCTGACCGGAGCTTTTTCACACACTGAATATCAGCAATGTCTCTGAAGTCCAACTGTCTGATGGGATCTAATTAAACCCAAGCAGAAATATCAAGGGTGATTTCAACATCGTATCCTGTCAGGTCTAAACTTCAGCTTCCAGCAAATCTGATAAAGTCGGATCAAAGCAATCACAAGACTATGACGTTGACAATAAAACACTATGACACTTTCAGTGCAACGTGGCATCTGTGTGCGTCCATGTACGCCCTTGGACAGGATGGTGCAGTTGTATTGCCATCTTTATCATGTATTTTATCTTCCTTAATTGTGTATGTGTCAAAAAAATTTAAATATGACAACATGGACTTTTCTTCCAGACAATATCTTATCAAACTGTAGCAAATATTTTCATATGGGGTTTATTAGAGTTATTCAACATTTGATAAATGAGTCCCAGGGGCTTGACTTGCAAGGTCCGGGTCCCAGATGTGTCAGCCAGACTGGATCTGTGAAAATTTGGACGAGAGGCCATGTTTTCTCATAAGGTTTTCAATTTTATCCCTAGAAATTGCACTTAATTATTTTTTTAAACAACACATTCAAAAATTATTTACAGAATTGAGCTCTGAAACTAAAAGCTAAATGCTCTCGGATTTGAAACAGGGCCACACATCTGGCTCTGATAAGCTACTGGCGAGAGAAGAACTGTTCATCTGTGGGTAAAATCCTGACATATGGAACAATTCAGGCCATTAAATCGAGTAATCAGGGATTTATTAAGAGAGGTGTTAGTCTAGTTTCATTTCCTATATCCATTTCAATAGCATTAGAGCAAATATATAGCCGCAGGGGCCCATTCCCAGGTGGACAGATGAATTGTTTCAGACTGAACTTTCATAGATCACTGTCAGTGGCAGCCATTATTTACCATATGTTTTGACTCCATTGTATAATGTGCTTCTGATTATCGTGCGTGTTTGTGTTTGTTTGGTTGTTGCTTCCTTTGTTTGTATGAAATGAAATGTTACTGTGACCGAATCAGAAACAAAACATCTGTAATGTTTACATCATGGATGATTGATTTATAGTGTTGTTTATTTATCACTCGAGAACAAGTGCTGACCACTGTTTACAGTTTTCTCCCCAAAAGTGACAGCAGATGAAAATTATCCTCAAGCTGTCACTGCCAAATAAAAATAAAAAAATTGGGAAAAAAAATACACAAAGTGCTCAGTAGACCAGAATTCAGCACAAAAAAAACACACCTTAGTTTGGAAAGGTATATAGACAAAGCACTGATTAGATCAATAAATCAATGAATGATTACACAATATAAGTTACTGTAAAAATACAGGGAATTTGTACATGAGATTCAGACATCAATTATGTCATATAGTCATAAAAATGCACGTTTTTTCAAGTCATTGGTCAAACAGTCAAGTGATTGATGGAGAAAATAATCAGCAGAATAATACGCAATGAAAACAACCTTTTGTTACAGTTAAAGCTGGGACATGTGACTTCAAATCAATATCAAGATTATTTATATGTTTCACCTTGATTACGATTAATGAAGGATTAATAATCTCATACGGTTTCAATGCTTTCTTTTTGCAGTGTTTACACATTTGAGTTGTTTTTGTTCTCTACTATCCTTGCTGAGGCCAAACCATGTCCAAATAGTGGACATAGCATTTTTATTTAGGTACAAGCTGCATGGGTCTAGGACAGTTTGTTGACTTGGTTTTTTTATTGTCTTTCAATCCGGTTTGCTTACAGTTATGAAAGGAGAATAAACTCAGTGGAGAGGACAGAGGCCTGCCAATGGATACGAGTATTTTTTATAAACAAGAAGTTGGTCAGAGTCAAAAGTCCTTATGAGGCCATTTTTTTCCTCTATTTATTCAGCTCTAGATATAACCTTTTTAACAAATAAAAATATGTTCATTTTGAAATCAATGGGAACATACCGTCTATTTTTACTTGGAGTGCCTTGCCCATTTTGAGTTGGATCTTCATGCCATTGTCCCTCAGGCTCCAAATTACTTTGATTACACATATACTATGGTGTCATATGAATTCTATTATATAATGTTTCAGTTGCACAGACAAGAACACCAAGTGTGCAGTGGAACGCATTTTCATGCTTATTTTTTGTCCCAGAACGCTCTTGTATTCTTCCTTCTCCCAAAAATTCGGAGCCTGTTTTTGACCTGACAGCCCAAGAGGATCTTCTCTGGACAATCCTCCAGTGACGTCACTGTCTTATGACTTTCGTTTTGTCATAGCTCAGTCACCGTGACGGTTCATTATACCGGGATTTTCCGGCCACATACTTTTACTCCCTTTACCTTTGCCCGTAATTCATCACTTCGCGTCAAGCTACACTTCGACTTCTCGCGATAATTCCTTGGTATAAATACAGGTCGTGCGCATTAAGTCGCTACTATTCGACGCTCGCAGTATCCGGTGAGTTGACTGACCGACGGTTTGTTCACTTCACAGTTCGGTTAACGCGTCGTGGAAATGTTATATTTCGTGATATTGAATTACAGTAATACGACATGGAATTAATGCAATGTGCTTTCGGGTTTGTCAACGGGAGAAGGTTACTAGTTATTGTCGTTCTAAAATGAAAAAAAATGTTTCTCATTTACAGGTTGGCTCAGCAAACATGGTTGCATCAACAGTTAGCTCGAAGCAGGTTTGTTTTTGTTACACCAGCGTTTGTTGATGTTTTGTGTTATCAAGTAATACATTTCTTTACTGAAGTAAATTCAGAAACCGTTTATTACAATCATAATGAACTACAAGTTGAAGTATTGAATTGTAAATTTGTCAATAAAATGTACACCAAATGTCAAACCTAAAAAAATACTCAAGACCGTATATTGTGTGTTTTATCACTAAGATATACACAGCTTTGTATTTTCAATCAAAGTAGAGCCAATTTTTGAAAACCAGATTAATATTTATAACAGTGCGTTGTAATATATGAGTACAATATCATTGCTTTCCTATAGCACGAAATGTAATAGTACATCTTTAGTACACAACATATTGAGGAATTGCATCAAAAAATGTTATTTTACAGGTGATGTTTATATTTTAAGTAAAATCCAGTGCCAAATAGTACAACATTTCTACGGTAGTATGACGTGAAGTCATGATCAAATACTATTGTTCAGTAAATGATCAATAAAACTGTACTACTTCACTGTGTCCATTAATCACTGCTCAAGACATATCTTTTTATCTTGGGCAGTGTTTACCTCTGACCTCCATGTATGATTATTTTAGAATTTAGGTAACTAGATAAAGCAAGGTATGAGCTGAGGAGTGTGTTAGTGCAAGTGTACATTCGTGCGCCATAATCAAAGCTTAAAATAGCAAATATTAGTACTGTCTATTTATTTATTTATTTATTTATTTATTTATTTATTTATTATAATTGTCCCAAGAATGCGGTGGCGAGGGTGACCAACCTTCCTCTCGTCAGCTCCACCTATGACTTGGTGTCAAGTGTGTACTCCAACACCAAAAGCACTCACCCTTACATCAAATCTGTGTGTGAGGCAGCCGAGCAGGGAGTCTGGACCCTCACCTCGGTGGCCTACACTACTGCCTCACCCATCATTGGCAAGCTGGAGCCACAGAGTAAGAACCTGTCTGTCGTCTACATGTGAAGACCGTAGTCACACTGTTGTTAAATACATCTATATTAATTGATCGTTATCAAGTTGAACTATATCCAACAGAGATCAATGTCTTTCTTTTTGATTCTGAAATATCTTTCCTTATTTAAAATGTTATATTGCTACTTTGCTAATTATAGATTCGACTTAGTATGTCTAATGAATTGATTTTTTTTCTAATGTTTTGGTGATGAGCAATGACCCGATCAGCATTTAGTTGATTACTTACAGTGTCGAATATTTTGGTATTTGTTCCCAAAACAGGAATTGTCAGAAAATTTGGAACAGCGCATGTGTCATGAAAAACAATTTAATGTCAGATAAATTATGGTGGTCAGATTTAATATTTTCAATAGAATATTAATCCTACACATACCGTGGGATGAACTAAAGTGACTTTCTTTATTTTTGTATATGTTTATCTTTATTCCTGGCCCTGGGAGATGTTGTAGTACTGATTGAAAATGATCTTCGAAGTATAGTGCTGTTCATTCTTTTAGAAGTTTGGGCAGAACTGATATGACTCATTCTGATATTTAACCTAATTTTTCATGTTAGTCCATAATCAACCTCAAATGAGCTTGAAATCCTCAAGGTAGCCTAAATGTTCAGTTCTTTCATCTAAAAGAACATTTCATTTTAGCCATAGTAAATTTTCTAAATGTCTTTTTTCTTTTGTCACTCACAGTTGCCATTGCCAACGACCTGGCCTGTAAAGGCCTCGATAGGATTGAGAAATCCTTGCCAATCCTTTGCCAACCCTCAAAGGAGGTACATAGCGTTTTTTGGTGTTGCAAAATGTCCAAGCTTATCACTCAGAATTGACCTTTGTTCTCAGGCCTGTTTTGTTAATGAACTGAGCCAGCCTTGGAATCGTTCGCAGGAAAGCTATGCTCAGTTTTCTGTCATTTTTGTCTCTTTCCAGATTGTTTCCAGTGCCAGGGGCGTGGTGACCGACAGGGTTTCTGGTGCAAAGGACAGTGTCTCCGACACTCTGAGCAGTGTGGTGGAAAAGACACGGGGAAAGGTGCAGGATGGAATGGTTAGGACAAAGGCCGTGGTCAGTGGGAGTGTCAGTACGGTGCTGGAGAGCCGTGTGGCCCGACTGGTCAGCAGCGGAATGGATACAGCCCTCTCCACCTCAGAAAACCTGGTGGAGCAGTACCTGCCGCTCCCTGAGGACGAGCTTGACGAGTTTGATCATAACAGTAAGTTTGTCTGTCACCTTAGAGGAGGACCAGGGGTTATGGATAGCACTGATTTAAAAGAAACATCACCTAACTAACTGTGATACGAAAATACACAACTGGAGTAAGTAAACTGGATGTTGTGGTGGAGACAGACTTTCTCTTTGCAGTGTGCAAAAGTGTGCATGTGTTGGACATGTCAGTTATCACTCCTAAAAGGTTATTGTTATCAAGTCCCGCCCATTTAGAAAACCAGCAACAGGTCTGGAACAAACAAATGGTTTGGTTTACAAGAACATTACGACCAATTCTAATCACCAAAGGGATTCTTTTCATAAGCCACAAATCCCAACTTTCTGACAATAGAATGGTATTTTTTTCCCAACAGTCATTTTGAAAATAATTACTTGGGTTTGAGACCCTGTTTCTTTTCCAGCATCATGCTCAAAAAAGATCCAGCAACACACAACAATGTCCTCTTTGCAGCACATTATTGTGACATCTGGCAACACATCTTTCTGTCATGGCGTTAATCATCACTCTGGGTTCACTGCAGAGCTGCAAGTTCACTTTTTAACTGGATAAACAGGAACTTAACCAGATTCATATGTGGCGCAAAGAACTGAAAGCTTGAGTAAAACTTTCAAGTATCCAGACAACATTCACAACACTTCTAAACAAAGGAGGTCTGGTGGGAGAGGTGACCTGGATCTCCCACAGTTGGCTCCCATTCCTCTGGTCATGAGAGGATGAAGAAACGGTGCCACCCTGAGGCATAATGATATTTTCTGACTGGCTTTTCACATTTTTTGTTGTTTTAGATGAATTGGTCATCCTCTTATCTATAAATTTCACATGAAGCATTAAATTGAGAAAGGCTGCTAAGTTAGATTTCCATAGCAAACTGTTCTAATGGTCAAGCAGCTAGAGAATGTTGCTAAGCCTAGAGTTGGTCCAGTTTTCTGGAAAACAGGAATTATTGTATTATGCTCTGCTGAAAATCCAAACCTGAATTGCTGGTGTGTTTTTGCCTGTCATTAGCAGAGTTGTTGAGAGTGAACCGTTTCTTAAACAATCCAGTACACTGTTAAAACAGATCTGACTACAGGGACTGACTTGTGGACAACTGCATTCCTCATGTTTTTTATCCCCCTCCTAACACTTAATTACCAGCAAGGCATACTTAAACCAGCTAAGCAATGTACAATGCCTCGTCTTAGTTTTGAAAGCTGTATCTTGCTGCCTTTTGAATCAAAAGCATCCCAGAAAAAAAAAAAGAAGTTAAATTTACATCTCTCATGGGTGTTGTCCCTTATCTTTCAATTGATTTCATGTTTCCCTCCCTTGTGACAGAGCTGGAGGCCAAAGCAGTGACAGGATTTGACAGGAAAGATCAGAGCTACTATGTGCGTTTGGGTTGTTTGTCCTCCAAGCTGCGACAGCGAGCATCCAGCAGGGCCTTGACCAAAATAAGTGAGGCCAAACAGCGGAGCCTTGGATACATTTCTGAGCTAAACTCAACTGTGGACGTGGTGGGTCTCCTGATTCCTTACAACTTGAGGCTGGGATATACAGTATATAGATGTTTATCACATTGTCTGTGATATCATGTCAAGGATTATTTTTCCATATCTAAATCTGTGACACACACACACACACACACACACACACACACACACACACACACACACACACACACACACACACACACACACACACACACACACACACACACACACACACACACACACACACACACTTATCTGTTCTAAACTTGACAATTTTGACTTATTCTTCCTAAATGGCTCACCAAATTTAAGTCATGGAAAAGTAATTGGTAAAGTGGCAGCCCCATTTAAAATT